>KE371994.1:266103-285171 GCA_000418225.1 Zizania latifolia
AAGCCACAGCATCCATCGTCCTCGGAGCACAAGTTGATTAAAGCACTCTGCACGCAGCAACTCGCACGTACCTGACTTTAGCCGTAGAGATCGACCGGCCGGCGTCGTGGACGGCGACAGGAGGGTAGCTCGCTCCGCCATGTGTCCAGACGAACATCACATACAAGCTTTGTACGACGGCGACCTGACCGGGAAGACGCGACGAACCCGCGAAAGAGGCAGGGTCTCGTGTCAGCCATACCGATATGATCTGTCAGACTGTTACCTTCCTCCGGCCTGTAGTTACTGATTGACTTGCTGTAATTAACAGGCACGCCAGCCAGGCCAACTTTTGTTCCTGTGTCAATATCAAGAAACGACATAAGATCCGGTGCAGCGATAACCAGACGATCAGATATGGTAAACTGTAGGCAGCTGTTGATTCTTAGGTGATTAGGTTTCACTACTTCAGCAAACAGTGGCAGAGCCCAGGGGCCAGCAGGGGCCATGGCTCCCCCTAAGGTGATTAGCAAATTTTTTATATGTTTTGATCAAAGTTGAACATCACTATAAATATAATATTTTTACAGTTGTAGTTGATAAAAAATCATAAGAGTTAAATAATAGGTTCAATGAAAAATCTATGGAGCTTCTCACATTATATATTTCTTTATATCTTAGGGGTTCATTCTGCTCGTTGAAAATTGATGATTTGTGTTATCTAGCTTTAAATTTCTACCATGCTGATTCACACATCAGTTAAAACATTATAAAATTGATGCACTTACCAATCATAGGTTCCAGAATTTGACAATCATAGCTAATTTTTTGTCATCGGCTAACAAAAACTAGAAAATTAGAAGACTGTTATTTGATTGATATACTTGTTAATAACTATGATGTAATTCACACACGCATAGTATTAAAATAAAATATGCTAGTCCCTTTACCTTCATGTGTTTAGCATTAGATTTTGTACATCACAAAATTATTAGATTTTTAAATTACAAAAGCTTAATACATGCATATTTAATAAGAATTTTCCATAATATATATGGATATGTAGTTGATATTTATAATTATTAAAATTTGTACTATATTTATCTTATACATCTAGCCCTCCTTATATGTAATTCCTAGCTCCGCCCCTGTCAGCAAAGATGAATACGTAAGATGACGGGCTGAAGCAGGGCTGATCATCTGTAACAACTAATATCGATAACAAGGCAGGTTACCATTTACAAGGACAAATCCAGTTTCTAAGTGCACCTTTTGTCAGTAAGGAATGGAACTCCTAGGACCAGTCTATAATTCCAGCTACATTACCTAGGGCACAAACAAAGAACAAGAAGACGGGGGAACTCATCATGACAAGGTTTGGTCTTTCAGAGTAATGAACTTGACTGACACTGGTGCGGTGTGGCTGCAATAGTGCTAGCCTGCTACGTCGGCAGGAGTCTATTTTATGATTATCTTTTACTAGCTTCTACATTCAGATTTACTTGATGTTGAAGTTGGAAGGTGCGAAGAACCATGGAGAAACAGGGTCACATATCAGCCATACTTGCGACTGTAGTACTAATTGACATCCTAAAATAGGCAATCCAACCAATTGCCAGGCAGCCCTGTGCTTATATGTCAGTATCAAACAATGATGTTAGGTTCCAGAGAGAGACAATACCTGAAAAATGAGATCGGACCCAATAATACGTACTTTTCAGCTACAATATTCCATCAAGGAACAGAAAAGATTATTCATCATAGCATAATTCGTTAGTCTATAACAAGGCGCAGTAGTTCCATTACTTCCATGTACTAGAACAAATTATGAACTTCAAATTCTGTACTCTTATGATTATTTTCCAAACAACACAGAGGAGGGTAGTAAAACTCACTTCTGCTAAAAAATGATGTCGACAGACAAAGTAACCATCTGCAGGTATATAACTGATTCTGCCGACATTGGAATGAAATGATCGTGCTCTGTAACAAAAAACAAACTGCCAATTTCAGAAAATTGAGATGAGAAGCAACTCTTAAGAAAACTTTTGTGTTAAATGTGTCCTAATGTGGTGCAGATCCTGAGCTAATCTACGTATAAAGCATATCTTGGAAAATCCCATGAATATATATCTTCTGTAAGATGCAAGTAGATTTAGATACTATAGTCATAACAAGCTATGTTATCTCGGCAATCAAAGGGCAAACTGCTAGAATGCTATTTTCATGAACTGTCATTTTAATAAATGCTTTCAGCTAACAAAATTGATCATCAAAGCAGTGAGGGAGAACAGTGTTCTTTTGCCACCAACCTGCATGGATGATTCAGCGCAGCCAATTTCCTTCACCAAGATCTGTAGTTAATGGATCACAGCTTGGACCTCTTGGAATGAGAAAGGTACTTGAATAGAGAGATGAGGCGTTGCCTGAAAAAAAGAGAGACATGAGATTTTCCACTGATACAGATTAATGACCACAATTCAGAATTTCACCCTTAAGCAAAAGCAGAAACAATGGCAGAGTGAGGCAACATTAATCAAGTTCTTTAATAATATTGATAAAAAAATTAGCAAATCTAACATGAGCTAATGATTTTCCAGAGGCAATGAAACAAATACTGGAAATTCAAATGACTTTTCCAATTTTGAATTTAAAACTGCCAACCTTTTTGATCATATGAATATATGATTTTAAAAGGACAGGTGGGGGTTGAAATACTCAAGGACATGAATAGCCAGCCTATATTGAACTGTATTTTTGTGTGGTTCACTATCAAATTTACAAAAATAAAATGATGGGAAGGAAACATTACTTTTCAGTATTGATGACACTATAAGAATGTAATTTTTCTAGGTGGTGGGTCAATTCCATCCTGTCTTCCAAGACTTACGCCACAAGATCTAAGACAGACAAGCAATGGTGCGCATTTCAAATAGTGTTCGATAGCTGCAACCGCGCATCTATGTTGATTGCATCAATGGAAGACAATAATAAACCAATATTGCTATTTTATTTCAGTGATCACATGACAGGAAAAACTGTACTTTTGAAACAGTTGTCTTTGTTTAATTAACTTGCTGGACCATATTATATAAAAATATGTTCACTCCAATCTTGTGTGCTTCAAATCATATTACTGCGTTCTCTCAATTGCCAGGGATTTGATCCCTACAATGAACATAATATAACAGCAATTACTATCTAGTGCCTGTGCACTTACTGACATGAGTAACAAGATTAAAGTACAATTTCTTACAGCTAAGTACAGCAATTTCCTAAAGCTTCAGGTTAATATCAGACCTATTGGTTCTACTTCATGTTATGGAGATGACTACCATCAGTTAGAAAAGCTGAACTAATGTAATTGAAACAGGTTTAATGTTTCCAATCAGCTAAATTCAGTGAATAACAACCTGGACTACCAACCTTACAGCTGGAAACCGTGTAATCCGATGTGAGCTTGATGATAAGGCACAATGAATTAGGTAGGAAATGGTCAAATCTTGATACCATAGCTTCTTGCATCTTGAATTCAGGTTCCCTCAGTAAGACATACCCCATAAACTTATCACAGGTTCACAATCACTTGATGAGCAAGATTGCAGTGATCAGCTAGAGTATGGGCTGCCAGGAAAATTTAGCTTCTTCAACCTATGGAACTACTCATGGGTAGTTTTGTCTGTTAGATAATAAAGCTGTATTTATTGGAAATTGGTACAATTCAATTTATTTGACTCTACATGAAACATATTTATTCATCTCTATACATAAGAAGTTGGTGCATTACTCCTATGTTTTCATGGGTTCTGGTTCTGAAATTTGACTGAGTGTCAAATCTATGACATCCACACTAAAAAGCTGGTCCTAATCCAACAAGTCCTACAAAGCAACAAGCTACGATGATGAAAAAGAGGAGCTGCAACAATTTACGACATTCATTCCTAGTTTTAACTAGTCACTACAAGTTGTATGGTAATACATTATAAATTGTGCTGCCACTTAATTACACTACAACAAGATATTGAGTTATAGGAAATAATTGTTAGCTGGGGTTATTTATTATATTATCTCCTTCAAGGGATTTTTAGCAAGACAAAGTGGATTCATATCACCCTTTTCAATTCAAACATCATATGTCATTCCATGACACTTGGACCACAAGATTTTAAACCAGTGTTCAGGACTTTGGTGTCAGGAAATTTAATTTTCCAAGCAATGACTATGCACTGTAAGGCCACAATTAGTCGATCATCGTCGTCGTCAGGACTGTTTGATTATTGATTAGACAGTTCCTATATGCTGCTACATCACACCTTTGTTATTGGGAGTTTGAACTAAATGTGGATGATCTGAACTCATCCATGTCAGACCTCACTCATGAAAATCCCAAAACCTTACTTGCCCCTGTCTTAACCAATAGCTTGGCAAGTTAGCATAGGACATTGTATACTGATGCCATTGCACACAACTACAAATTTTACGGCTATCAGCCATGGCAAGTTAACTCTACATGAATCGAGTAATCAGGTAGTCCAGCTTGCTGTGTTACAAGAGACCAGACTGCGTCAGGCAGGTTGCAATAAACGGAATGTTGGCATGTTGCAGTAGAGTGAGCAGTGAGCACAAGACTGTGATACAGCCTGAAAGACCAACACGGCCAGAGCAGATGAATCTTGGTGAGGAACAGAACTGACCAGCAGCGGATGTCTCCATGACGACGACCTCGCATTAGACGACCCCTTTGCCACCAGCGAGCGACCTTCCCCGCGGCTGCTCCTGGAAGGGGCGACACGGAGACGGACGGGAGCAGACAAGCAAATGCTGCCCCGCCCACGAGCGCGCTGATTGCAACCTGTGCTTCTAGCGCGAACGCGAGGTGAAATGGACCTATCCACGCAAAGCGCGGCTCGAGTACGGAGGATAAGTTGTTCGTGTACCTGTCCCCTGATGCGTCCCTCCCGGTTGAGAATTTGCTTCCGCCTTGGCGATGCGACCACCAAGCCGTGGGGCGAGGAAACGAAGAAAGCGAGAGGATGACGATGGGGGCACTGTTGCTCCCGTCTCCGTAGCACCTTCCACAGCGCCGTGCGCGTAGGCACTGTGTGCGGCGACGAGGCATACGGCGCGTTTGGTCTGGAGGAGAGGCAGCGGCAGTCCCCCGCGATGGGGTGGCGGCGCCGCAGCGCGATCGCGCTGGCACGCCGTAGTGGGCGGAAACGGCGAATGTGGTGGAGAAAATGGATGTTTTCCATTCTTAAAACGAATCAATCGTAATAGATTTATGTCGCTAAATATAAATCTAGATGATAAAATTATAAATTTATTTTTTAAAGGTGACAAATAAATCTCTCGAATGTAGAAACCGATGCGTGTCACCAGAGTGGCGTCTTTTGGCTAGACGACGATGGCGAGCGGTGAGACTGACGGCACTAAATCCGAGGTTGCGCCGATAGGAATAGGGGCGAGGAGTGGTTAGCTCGACGGCATTGGTCTAGAGCTTTAACAGCAGCACTGTAGTTAGTAGAATCTAGATGATAGGATGAACATCGTTCAAATAATTGGTCATCTTTTTAATTTATTGGTATGAAAATTGTTCGTATTGTTGACGTGAGATAATTATATATTAGTAAGATGTAAAGATTAAATTTTAACTTATTTGAAAGAAAAAAAAGTATACGGTACAATATAGCTATGGACACAATTTTCTGAAAAAGTAAGCATTGCACGATGATTTTTCTGTTCCAATACAAATATTGAATTTTCTGCTTACAGATCAGTCTGACCTTGACTGCATTGTGAGCACTGACTGCAGTTGGGACCCATCTGGTAGACTGGAGAAAAAAATCCGGTCAAATTCAGACTATTCCAGCTTTCCAGGGCTCCAGGCTTCCAGCCATCGTCTCGTCGCCACTCGCCAGCGAGAGTGGGAAGAAAATTCCCAACGACCCAACCTCCCAAAGCCACAAGCAACCTGCAGGCTGCAACCCATCCCTCTCCGGTCTCCGCCGCCCACGCCCAGTGGGAGGGAGAGCGAGGCGAAACGCATCCGCCCAACGAGTCCGGCGCGCGCTTCGCCGGGGATCCCGGTTTCGTCTCGCGTTTTTGGTGCCTTCGATCGGCGCACCCCCCCACCCGAGGCCCGAGGCGGGAACACCACGCGCGCGGCGGCAGCGGGAGGGCGTCAGGTGGGCGGTTGGCGGTGGCTCCACCGCATTCAGTGGACTAAATGGCGGCCAATAATAGCGAGCCGATCCTGGAGGAGGAGGAGGGAGGAGGCAGGGGCGTGAAGCACGAGGCGGAGGAGGCGGGGGAGGGTGGTACTTCTGCTGCTGCTGCGACGCAGGCGCCCGCGACGATGCTGCACCGCTCGGGCTCGCGCCCGCAGCTGGACCTCAGCGGCGCGGCGATCCACGGCAACCTGGAGGATCGCAACCCCACCATCCTGCTGCCCAACCAGTCCGACGATATCTCCCACCTCGCCCTCGACATCGGCGGTACGTTCTCACGGATATAGCTCATTCCTCAGCTCCGATCGACCTCCGCTTGGCGCCTCTCGGTCTTAGTAGATTCAGTTCGCTGCCTAATGTCATCCGCCGGAAGTAGTTGATGTGGAGTGCTGTGTGCATGGGAGATAGTTAAGTCGATGAAAGCTGAGAATCAAATAGTGGATGGATCATGGATGCTCTCTATAATATCAGTACTAAGAAGCTAGCAGTTGGGCGTAATGCTGCCGCACTGTCATTTGCTTGTTATGTATGCTCAGCACTGAACGTTGTGAACCACCTGTAATTATTTAGTTGAGTAAACTCCAGATTTTTGACAATTGGTTTCTGAAACTAATGCGTCCTGCACCTCAGAAATGAAAGCATGTTTGCCATTTAATTTTCTTGTTCATAAGCTCTGGTTTTGGCGATCAGTCTGAAATGAGAGCCACAATCTCTCATTCTCTTCCTGATTGCCAATGTCTTACCATTTTGTACACTGAAGTGCTGAACTGTACATTTTCCTCCAGGTTCTCTTATAAAGTTGGTATATTTCTCACGGCATGCGGAGCACTCCAATGAGGACAAGCGTAAGATATCCATAAAGAGAAAACTTGGGATGTTTAATGGTGGCAGGAGGAGTTACCCGATTCTTGGAGGGAGGCTCCACTTTGTCAAGTTTGAGACTGGGAAGCTAAATGAATGTTTGGACTTCATTTCTTCCAAACAACTACATCGTGGTGGTATGCAAGCATTACTTTACTGTAAAAAATTGAAATGTTTTATGTGTTGGTCTTTGGTGTGTCCAAGTATTTTGTATACTAATGTTATTATAAGATATCCTTTTTAAGATTATCAATAGCTTAGGTGGTAATAGATTGAGAATTCACCACATTATGGACAGGGATGGGAGGATATGTAATAGTCATTGAAGTTATAAATTTACTTTTATCATGTGCATATATATTTGCACTTTCAAGAGTGACTAGTATCTTCTGTGTTTTGCCATTGCATCCTCAAATCCTTATTCTGATGACATGCTTGAGTTTGTGTGTTTCATTTTTTTGTCAAACATTGCTCATTGTCATGTCCATTCTGGAAGTGTAACATAATAACATTTGTCTGATTTGATATATGCTACATGAGGGTAAATACTAATATGTAAATCGCTTAATTCACTTTTTTGTCCCCATCATTCCCCTACTGTTCTGTTTACTTTCTTAGCATTGAGTAGAAATTTTATGCTGCAGGGGTTGATTCACCTTCGTGGCGCTCAGGAGCTCAGCCTGATAACATTGTAATCAAGGTGACAAATAATGAGATAGCATGCTTAAGATTTATGGAAGTTTGTTTGGGACTAAAGTTTCTACTGTTCATTAGCACTCGAAAATTTGGCTAGAAATCCATTCTTCTTAATGCTACCTTTTAATTGTAGTTGTAGATGGCTACTACTGATGGTTTTGGTGAATAACAGCCATAAGACTGTAGACCAACCTATAGTGAACCTTGACAAGATTTTCTTTTTCTTTCTCAAGATTAGCTCTTTAATGGGAACATGTCATAATGGTTCCACTTAATAGAAGTAAATTGTTTTTTACATTATCTGTTGATTTTTGCATGAACAGTTATTACTTATCAGGATCAGACTGCGTACTTGATGCTTTCATGTTCAAAATACTGATCCAGTTATCATTCTCTTGATCTGTGGCATTAAAATTATATAGTTTTATTGATTATGATATTTTGTGGAAAGGCAACAGGTGGTGGAGCATTCAAATATGCTGATCTCTTCAAGGACAGATTGGGAGTTAGTCTTGAAAAGGAAGACGAAATGGACTGCCTTGTAGCTGGAGCAAATTTTTTGCTAAAGGTTTCTATTTCTGAGTTACACTACCCTATATAGGTTGAATCATACAATTCAGTTTTATAGTGTACATGGTTTTTATAATGAATTAAGCCAGTAAAGCACATTTAAAATTGATTTAAGATTGGTCACGTTCAAAGATTTAAATCATACGCAAGTTAGGTAAGATTTTTATGTGTTGCCAGTCTATACGTCATGAAGCCTTGACACACATGGATGGCCAAAAGGAGTACGTGCAGATTGACCAGAATGATCTGTTCCCATTCCTTCTTGTTAATGTGGGGTCTGGTGTCAGCATAATCAAGGTACCTTGCAGGTTGTCTTTTTTGGATTGGCCTTTTTTCTGGGTTTGCTGGATTTTGTTAATTATTCTTTTCAAAGGTTGATGGGCACGGGAAGTTTGAACGAGTAAGTGGAACAAATGTTGGTGGTGGTACATACTGGGGATTGGGGAGGTTAATGACAAAGTGCAAGAGGTGTTTTTTCTGCTCATGGACATCATACATTTCTGTTGAGATTGAAAATTGAGTACTATTAGGTCTTAAAAGCATGAATTTGTTTCAGTTTCGACGAATTACTAGAGTTGAGCCAGCGTGGAGACAACAGCACGATTGACATGCTTGTAGGAGATATATATGGTGGTCTGGACTACTCCAAGGTAATTGCTAACATCAATTATGAAAATCGTCTTATTAACATTTTGATGTTCCATCAAGTTATTGTATAATGTAGGCTTTTGTATGAATTGATATAAGCTGCTAGGCAGAGTTGGTATTATCCAAGCTCATGATATGCTGAAAACTTCAGAACAGAAGTCCTTAAAGTGCCTAATTCTTCTTGTGTGTTAGTAATTGTTCCGTGCTTCTGCTGTATGGCAGATTGGCCTTTCAGCCTCGACAATCGCCTCTAGTTTTGGGAAGACAATTTCAGATAACAAGGAGCTATCAGATTATAGACCTGAGGATATTTCACTCTCTCTGTTACGGATGATTTCATATAACATTGGCCAGGTATGAAAATGCTTTTTGTAAGCTATGGCTTAGAGAAACAATCAGTAACAAATGGGATAACGGTTTAATACGAATGGCTCAATCTTCATCAGAATTTTCCATAGAGATGCACATTCAGCGATGTTTTTGTAATTTTGAAAGTTTGAACAAGTGATCCAAATATTGGAGCGTGGGAGGTGAGTCCCAACATGGACAACAGCAATCGTATCTGAAAAACAAGCAATAGAATGACATAATTTTCAACGTGTATTTTGGCATCTAATGTTCTTTTTTAAAGAAAAAAGGCAGTATATGTGTTAGTGGAATTGGAAAAAATTAGTCCAGAAGCTAACAGCCTAACACTGCTAAAGATGATATTAGATGACAATTCTAAACAATGAATCCTTCTGTTGCTAAAGGTGTATGGTTGCTTCTTATGGTTCACAGTAGTGAATTAAGATAGTGTGTGTTGTTATGTATACTAGGATGTAGTCCAAATGGCTCATACATCAAAGCTGGTGCTACGTGTCTTTATGTTCTGGGTTGAGTTTATGATGTACTATACTGAATTTTATTGAAAAATTATATTCAACAGAGGATTCATAAGTCCATCGAATTTTATCACTTGTCACACTACCAATTCTAATGGTACTGGTGCATCACAGTTTTTAACTCTTTGCCTTAAGTTGTCTAGTTTATTGTGGTCAATTTTCATCTTTTCTATCTCTCCTGACTCTCCATTAGAACTGACCCAATTGTTTTGTTTTTTTGTAGATTTCCTATCTTAATGCACTCCGATATGGACTTAAGAGAATATTTTTTGGTGGATTCTTCATTCGTGGTCATGCCTACACCATGGATACCATTTCTTTTGCTGTACATTTCTGGTAAAATTTTCATGTAGTTTCTTGTTTTTATGTTGCTCAACAGTAGTTTAGTTAATTTTTAAAATAATTTCCTCCCCAAATTCAGTTGAAACTGTATCTACTTCAAACCAACTTATACTATATATCTGAAAAGGTCAAAGGGAGAGGCAAAAGCCATGTTTCTGCGTCATGAGGGCTTTCTAGGAGCACTTGGTGCATTTATGAGTTATGAGAAGCATGGTCTTGATGACTTGAGGATACATCATTTGGTTGAACGCTTCCCGATGGGTGCTCCATATGTTGGTGGGAAAATTCATGGGCCTCCTCTTGGAGATCTCAATGAGAAGGCAAGAATATCTACTGTTGATCATGGTTACCTTGGTTACCTTAATGGTTTTGTTGGTTAGTTTAGTTATTTTGTAGTTCCTAACATCCTTCATATAGAACATATTGTTGCTTGACATAGACATCAAAATGGAATAACATTCCAACTAAAATCCACACATGCACTTAAAAACAGACTCTTGGCACTTAAAAACAGACTCCTGGCACTTAAAAACAGACTCTTGACTCGTGGTTATCATTCTGGCTCTCTGCTATTTTGGTTGACCTGTTCAACATGTTAGCCATTAAATGATTTATGTTTGGTGACAGAATTAATAATCATGTGAAAGTATACTTCTTGTCAGATATCATGGATGGAGAAGTTTGTGCAGAAGGGTACTCAGATTACAGCACCTGTACCTATTGGATTTCCTGCTACGACAGGTATGGGAGGTTTTGAAAGGCCTACTGCCAAGGGCAACATTTTGCGGTCTGATGCAAGTGCCGCTCTAAATGTTGGCGTTCTTCATCTTGTACCCACACTGGATGTCTTTCCACTGTTAGAAGATCCAAAGATGTAAGCCACAACCACCCAGCTTCACTCTCTATAATTTATATGAAAATTAATGCCATTTTGGAATATCAAGGGGTATTTGTAGCAAATTCAGTATGGAAGCTGGAGCTCCACTTTTGGTACTGTAAAAGATCCAAAAGTTACGGGTGGATACTGGGTAATTTGCTAAAAGCTAAAGATACATCGAACTCATCACTTCTTGAAACGTTTTCAGCCAGAAGTAATTGAGATGCTTTACCATATATCCAAACATTTGAAATTGCCATTTCCATGTTTCTTAAATATAAAAAAACTGCACCTCAGCCAACAGGGGTCTTGATTTGAACAACTCAACTCAAATCTTCCCTTGTATTAATTAGCTCAGGGTTAAGCAATATGGGTTCTTTCTTTCACCAAATCACTGAAGCAATTCTTACTGTCCTTACCATTTAAGGGAACAACTTATTTAAATAATTTAATCCTACATATGCATGCTGACATTGCTTGAGGGCAAGCTGTTTTATTGTGTGTAATCTTCTTGATTGTTTGATGGAACAATTGCTATCATGTGCAGCTCAACTTTAGATCCTGTGTAAGTTATAATATATTATCGGTATTGCAGGTATGAACCAAACACAATTGATCTTGATCTGAATGAGTTCAAGTAAGTATTCTATTTCCCTTGTTCTTAGGTATCTTGTAGAAATCGAATCCTTTGATGATATCTGAGATATAATGTACTAGGTACTGGTTCAAGGTTTTGTCAGACCATTTGCCAGACCTTGTCGACAAGGTATGATCTACTTATTTATTGCAATATCCTTGTATAGCTTACAAGAGAAGGCTTCAGAGTTTTCTTTCACAGTATGACATTATGACTAAGTGATAACTATTTTTTTTTCATGCTCCTTCTCTCCCCTCTCCCTGTGAGTGTGCCTGTTTGCTGGCAATCTCATCTCATATCATTTCTCAAAAATCAGTCCAGATTATTGTTGGATCCTCATACATTATAGCGAAGTATGTAAGGCCCTAACAACATGCCAACAGTTTGCAGTGTTTTATTCCTATTGCTTTTTGTTGCTTTCCACCTAAGCAATCTTCTAGTCACACAAATGTTCCCATGTAATCTACATTTTCTATTAAGCAAGTTTGGCATTATATCTAGCAATTATTTCTTTAGCTTAAACTTAAGGGCCTGTTGGAGATTGATGAATGGATGATCTGACTCTTTGATCAACTAGTTTGAGGGTTCAAACGAACGAATTTAATGCTAAAAAGTTGATAAACGGCTTTAAAATATTCTTTAGACATTTTTTATATAGAAAGTTTTTGGAGAAATTGCGCCGTTTAGGAGTTTGAAAAGTGTGCCACACAAAAATCCGTGTGGATTATCCCCCAAGATGGGGCGCCAAATGGCGCCTTAATTAGCTCCTAGATCTGCAGTTCAGGCAATAGTAAGCATTAGAATTTATGTATTAACAATTTATGAATATACAGGTAATTGTTATGTTTGAATCTCCACCTAGTCTTGCTGTGAGTATTTGAAAATTGTTTTTTCTTTGTACTAATGTGTGCATAGCATTGTTGGTAGGCGGTTGCTAGTGAAGGTGGGACTGATGATGCCAAAAGGAGGGGGGACGCATTTGCGCATGCCTTCTCTGCTCATTTGGCAAGGTACACAGTTGCCATGACATGACATAAATTAGTGTGTTTATGTTTCCTTATTCAAAATTGGGCACTGCTTGTCTCTTAATCTGTTAAGATTGATACTGTAAACTTCATTGCATGATATCACTTCGCTCCCTAACTTTTTTTTGGGTCAGTTTAGGTTGATGGAGGAACCTGCTGCTTATGGCAAGTTTGGTTTAGCCGACCTGTTGGAGTTGAGAGAAGAATGTTTGAGAGAATTTCAGTTTGTTGATGCATATGTTAGCATTAAGCAAAGGTTAGTCCCTCTCACTGTTATGGGCAACAGTACAGCGCACTGTAGCAATTCGATTAGGGAAGGGTTTACCTTCCATTATAATAACGTCTATTGCTAAATAATATGTTAGGTTACTAAGATAGAGTTAGTTGGTATAATATCTATTAGTTAGGAAGGTTTTGGTATAATTAGGAATTATAGATTAGGAAAGAAGAGATTGTATTCTTAGTGGCAGTTACTGTCCACACGGTACTGTAGCAGGGACCCCTCCCTATTTAAGGGATAATGTATCTCTGTTATAATTAAGCAATAAAGAATCCTAAAGTTAGCCCTAGCTTGATTAGAGTCTCCTAGCATTCAGGACGAGCCCAGTGTTGACGAGAGTGATCTTGCATTTATCCTATTCTGTGAACCCTTATCCTACCCATGAACAAGCGTCCATAACACTATCTTGCTCTATATGTATGTGTGCATGCGTTTGTGTGCTTTTTTCATCTAATCATTCGTTTTTTCATGTGTGAAGGGAAAATGAGGCTTCACTGGCTGTATTACCTGATCTCCTCATGGAACTTGATAGCATGAACGGGGTATGCGACAGCAGGGCTAGCTTTCTGCTTAACTTAGTACCCAGCAAATTTCATCTGAATATTCCTTTTCATATACTGATGTTTTCAGGAAGCTAGATTGCATGCACTAATTGAGGGCGTCCTAGCTGCAAACATATTTGATTGGGGCTCTCGAGCTTGTGTGGACCTTTACCACAAGGGAACTATAATAGAAATTTATCGCATGAGCCGCAAGAAGATGCAACGTCCTTGGCGGGCAAGTATTCCAACTCTTAACTTTAAATATTATAGTTGTACTGCTAGAGTTACCCAAACTATTGATATCTTTTCTTTCAGATTGACGATTTTGACATGTTTAAAAAGAGAATGCTTGCTGACAAGAAGGATCAACCGTACAAAAGGGCACTGCTTTTCGTTGATAACTCAGGTGCTGACGTGGTCCTTGGAATGATTCCTTTAGCACGGGAGTTGTTACGCCGTGGAACTGAGGTATAAGTTGAAAAAAGAAAAAGCTAAACACATGTCCACCCTTTTGTTAACTTAATTCACAAACAGACAGGGTGCTGTTTCAAGAGATTATGGCAACTGGGTGCTAATGATGTATTCACATTTCTCTTCTCTTTCATGTTAAAAACAGAGTGAATGATAGATTGGGGGAGCACCCTTCTTGATGAACTTGAATTAATAGAAAGATGATTATGCAATTTGAAAGGCTTGTGAAATATCCCTTCTGGTTACAAACATGTTGATTTATATATAGACGTGGTACCAAGATGCAACTTTGACCACTAATTTCTATTTTAATACATTTTTATAACCTGAAAGTTATAATATTATGAAAGTGGTTTTCAAGACAAATCCATCCATGATTTTCATGCATCCAATTTTTCGTGACTATAGGGAACAACTCTTAAAGTGAAATAAATTGCCAGACCTTTAAGTTATAGTCCATTTTAATGTTTCCTTGAGTTCAATCATATCATTCTTCTAGTGATATCTAGATAGTTAACTTCAGTTGGTAAGACAATGTCAATTTTGTAGGTGGTTTTGGTTGCGAATTCATTGCCTGCTTTAAATGATGTGACCGCTAATGAGCTTCCAGAAATTGTAGCTGAAGCTGCCAAGGTAATTAAATGGAAATTTGTACATCCTGTCCAGCCTAGCTGTGCTGTCTACTAATACACCTATTGTTATCCCTAAGTTCTGTTGCTTGTTATTTATTACAGCATTGTGGTATACTTCGGAAAGCTGCAGAGGCTGGTGGATTGATTGTTGATGCAATGGCTGGAATCCGAGATGATCCCAAAGATGAACCTGTGTCAGTTCCCCTAATGGTTGTTGAGAATGGATGTGGCAGTCCATGTATTGATTTCCGGCAGGTTAGCTCAGAGCTTGCAGTTGCTGCGAAAGATGCAGATTTGGTAAGATAGGTTGTAGCTCTTTGAACTGATTGCATTTTCTTTTGGAAAATAAATTGTAAAGTCATGTGGTTTGATATGTTGGTTACCGTTTTAAATGTTGTGCAGTTAATCTTAGAGGGCATGGGGCGAGCACTGCATACCAACCTCAATGCCCGCGTTAAGTGCGATACTCTAAAGGTACTTGACTACTTGTTTCTGCAAACAGTTGATTTGTTGAGGCACAGTTACAAACTCTGTCAAGCCCCTTTTGGCTAAATGCCGGTATAACGTAACTCTGCTCTAATTATTATACTGAATCAAACCTTGGAAAAAATATTAATGCAACAAGTTTTAAGATAAATGCAACATTGGAGAAAAGAACGCAATAACCTTGAATGAAAATATGCAACACCATGGAAATTTTGCACCAATTGGTCAATACCAATGTCGTTGCTGGTGGCCACTGCCCCACCACAGCCCTGCTTGCATGCTGCAATCTTCCCTTGACCTCCCTGCATGCCAGCACCCACCTCCACACAGATCTAGGTGGAGAGGAGGGGTGGTGCCGTTGTGGTGCAGCACCAATGGTGTGGAGACTGGAGTGGAGGTATAATGGCAATGGACAGGGAGAGTAGGAATTGCTGGAGCTCTTTGGGAAGCTGCAGCGTTCTTGTGAATGACATAAGGTGTGGGAAGGCAAGTGATTAGGAGAAAATGTTTTGGAAATTGGAATGGAACTGTTTTTGATATAAAAATGTAGTTTTCGTCTTGAAGTAATCGTTCTTGCGTCTATGAATTGAACTCAATCGGAAAGTGAATGCCTATCGGTCAGTCTGTTCCTGTTGATAACAGCCACCACATTAAAGTTTTGAACGGTGCTATGCCGTACTTAAATCCTGTAAGTTTTTACAAGTTTAACAAATTAACTTTATGTGCAGCTTGCGATGATTAAGAATCAGAGATTGGCAGAAAAACTTTTCAATGGAAACATATACGACTGCATCTGCAAATTCGAACCTGTTCCTTAAACAATACGGAGGAGTCTGCAGTGGATTTGGTATTCCAACAAATCAGTTTATCTTATGTGTTGACTCCGATTCTTGCTGAACCTAGATAACAGTTTGTTCTTACCAGTTGTATCATTTTACGGCAATTTGCAGGTGCAACTCAATATGTCAATTCATTTGTAACCAGTGGGGTCATGGTATTATCACAGGCACATGATCTAAGCAAAAGGCCAAATATATTTCAAGAACTAACGATCCTTCCAATCTTATACCATAAGTGTTTTTGTGAATAGTGTAATCTAAACAATTTTGCCGAACTTTTGTGTACCATGGAATAGCGACACTAAAGGCTTTTAAAGAACATTTACAGAAAGCATACGAGAGGATTGATTCACTGAGAACATGGGTTTTATATGCTTGCACGGTCCTGAAATCAACTTGATGCTGCTCAGGATGACAATACTGTCGCTAGATTACATATGACCAACTGGCCAGTTTGCTGAATTCTCTTGCTCCCAGCTCTAAGGTGAGAAATACTGACAGAGGAGAGAGGAGTACTCCTTTCGCTGTTGGACTTTTTTAATTCGAACTTTTAAATTTTCACTATTTTTATAAAAAAATACTAATAATTATAACATTAAAGTGACTGTTAAATATGTTTTAATAGGAGAAAATTGGTTATTTGCTACTTTTAAGATTGACTTCACAAAAATACCACTCTGTTCGTTGGTTTCTCGATTTACCCCTTTTTAGTATTTCTAAATTCTATTTTCTGTTTTCTCACGCGTGAAAAGACTAAGTTGCCTCTGTAAGAACACTGCGGGCACTCGGTCTCTTTTTTCCACGCGCCGACGCCCTCCGCGCTCTGCCGCTGTCCTCCATGCCGCCATCGCCCTCCGTCCTCCGCCCTCTGCGAGCTGCTGCCCTCCGTCGCCGCTGCCTTCCGCCCTCCACCGCTGTCGCCGCCGCTAGAGGAGGGAAGCCGGCGCACAACGGCCGCTCCTGGCTCACGGCGGGCCACGCCAGAGGAGGGCGGCGGGAGCAGGACGGTCACGCCTGGCACACGGCGGCCTGCGCTAGAGGAGGGCGGCGGCGGGAGCACGACGACACTGCGTGGAGACCAGCAGCCTGGCGGCAGGTGGGCACGGGTGCGCGCGACCTTGCTCTGCTCCTCGACCGCACCGATCGCACCAAAGAACGATGTATGAAGCCAGAGGCAAATTAGTCTTCTCCCGCGCAAGAAAATAAAAAATGGAATTTAGAAATGCTAAAAAGGGGTAAATGGCAGAAAAATCAAGGTAGAATAGAGCGACATTTTCGTGAAGTCAATCTTGATAGTGTCATTTTTGTGAAACCTGAGAACGGTAAATAGCCAATGTTTTTGTTATTTTAATGGTGTATTTATTTGATATTATAATTGTTAATGTTTTTTTAAATTGGTGGAAGATGTTTGACTTAAAAAAGTCTAACAAGTGTCACAAGGGAAAAATTGTAGGAAATAACGAGATATTAGATGGATTCTCAAATCGACGACTCGTACATGAGTTCCGATACAATCAAGCTCTACGCAAAGTTGATATCATAAGCCTTGCTCCCATCTGCCCTGAAGATGCCGAAGTGCCTCTCGAACTCGGCCCCGGGCTTGCCGTCCTCGTCGTACAGGTCGAACAAGAACACCTCCACGGGCACGCCGGGGCGCCGCGGCGTGCCGGCGCCGCGCGCCGCGCGCTCCACTATCTTGGCGTTGTACGCGGCGGCGTTCTGCGGGGTCGCGGCCGGGTGCCCCGCGGTCGGCCACCCGGTCTCGGTCACCGCGACCGGCATGGCGCCGAACCCCTCCTTCTCAAGCGCGGCAACCAGCGCGTCCACCGTCGCGTCGAACAGGTTGGTGTAGACCAGAGCGCCGTCGCTCACCGCCGGTGCGCCAGCGGCGAACAGCGCGTAGCCGAGCTGCACGTTGACGGGGTCGTTGACGTAGCTGATGAAGGGGTAGGTGTTCACCATGAAGGGCGCGCCGGTGTCAGCGAGGAACTGAAGCATGGGGCGGAGCACGGTGATGGAAGCGGCGTCGAACGCGCCGGCCGAGGGCGGGTACGACGAGGCGAGCACCGACGAGGCGTGCGCCGAGGAGACCTTGATCTTGCCGTCGAGGCCGAGGGTGACGAGCGCGCTGTGCAGGTTCTTCATGGCCGGCACCAGGTGCGGCGCGTAGAACTGGTTGTTGTACAGCACCTCGTTGCCGACGGCGAGGTAGCGGACGCGCTCGGCCGGGACGTGCGCGAGGACGCTGGATTGCAGCCATTGTAGCGCGCCGTTGGGCCCAGCGGCGGAGAGGAATGTCAGGTTCTCGTTGGGAACACCGATCATGAGGTCGATGCCGGCGGCGGCGAAGGCCGGGAGCACGGCCGGGTCGGGGAGGAAAAGCCGCGCCTTGGTGATCCCGTTCTGCCTCAGCAACGCCGCCGCGGCAGCCGGCGGTGGCAGGTTGCTGCCGACGCGGCCGTGGCAGATGCCGACCTTCCCGGGGTCAGCCGTCACCCCTGCCGCTGCGAGGAGCGCGGCGACGACGACGGCGACGTGGCGCCAACACAATGCCGCTCTTGTCGCCATTGGAAGAGATTGGGGTTGCCGAAGCAAGACTGCGTTTTTTGTCGTCGTGTTTTAGGGTAAGAATAGCGGCGGAGACGTTGAGACGTTGGTGAGAATCTGACGAGTGTGTGGCTCTGCTGCTTTATTGTTGCCCAAGCCCCAGGTGTGCCGATTTCATTCGCTGGACGGGTTACCGTTGGTAGAGCCGTTGGTTTTTTTCGAAAGTTGTACATTTACGATTGTATGGTTAAGCTAGAGATTATAAAAAAGTTACTGTAAGCTGAAAAAAGCTGGAGATATAAGCTATAAAAAAAAACTAAGAAGCTATTTGGTTAGAATAGCCGTAGATTTATATTTTAGTAGTTCCTGATGTTTTGTTACATTATTAATATGCAATTTTGCATATAAATCATTGTAATAATGAAATTTTGTAATGTTTATATTAAAATTATACATTTTTGAATTACACTAAAATGATATATTTTACTAAAATTTTACCGTTTCAAATTTTACATTGATGGAATT
>KE371994.1:292776-311388 GCA_000418225.1 Zizania latifolia
CTCGAGACCGCGCTACTCCAACTCTACTTCCGCTGCCCGAGCGCGTCTCGTGGTTCAAGGTAACGATTAATGATCCCATTACACGCATGGTTCCTGGGCTAACGGGGTAAAATTTTGAAATTAAGCGCTAGCATAGCCTCCCCATATCCCAACATACATGAACTGGTATGTTGTAATGGCATGGTTGGTAATTTTCGTTCAAAGTTGAACTGAGAAGCTGTAAAAGTTAGGGTTCCCTAACTTTCAGTTTGTAGTACGAAAAAGCTGCCACTTTTGACAAAACTGGTTGGCCCTTGGACCTGTTTGATTCAGTTTCTAACTTCCTGACCAAGAAACTGGTTGGAAAATCTAAACTAAACACGGTCTTAGATTTTGGAGGGAGAAGACGACTGTTTGTATGAGCTTCTAGCGTATATAACTACTTCTGGAATCTGAAGTTGAAATAAACGGTCTAGATTATAAGAATCAGTAGCTGTAGAATCTAAAAATAAACTAGAATCCAGAAGCTAAGAAACACAAGCTTCTTTAGAATATCAATAGCTTGATACTCAAACTATACAATTAATCAGACTAGTTAGCTATTCAGAATCTCTAACTGCTAAAAACTATAACAAACGGACTAATCTAAAAACTGCTGTAAGGTTGCTGCCGCTGGTTTTGCAAACTTTGGCTACCATACACTGATACACCTTTCATCTTCGTTCTTGAATTTGATCCATTCATCTACTTTGTTTGTGAGACTAATACGAGTATAAAAAAGGAATTTGATATGGATAGACAGGTCAGTCCGTCAGTAGGTCACAGCCTTGCTGCTCCCGAGTCCGTAAATAATCATTGAGTGGTACGGTGCAGAGACCGTGGAAAGAAATATTCTATTAAAATGGTGAAGTTATTCGGTAAAATTGGTTCGTGAAGTCATCCAAATTTACTAACCTTAATCATCCGTGACTAATTAGTGATAACTAGTCTGTTTTTTAATGAGTGATTATCATGTAAGATTATTATTGACTACATTACCATCAGTGACTGTGGTAACCCTGCCTATCAAGTGATAAATTAATAGCATTTTGAGAATTTCTTATATGCCACTAAAAGTTTGCTTCTTTTGTATATGCCACTGCTTTATTTTATGTCACTACCGTTACTTTGATTTCAGCCATTAGTCACCATAATTTTTTATAAATGATAAAAATACTTTCAACATCACAACACATGTATAAGAATCTCTATATGAAAAATGTGAATAGCCTTTCAATCCACTTATAGTCACATTAAATCCCCTAATCTGCTAAATAAAACAGAATTATTAAACTATCATGTATGAAGGCAATTTAGACTTTTTCATGCAAGGTAAACAGTAATCTAACAGAAAAATCACCGTAGAGACATAAGAGAGTGAGAAATTAATGCAGTGACATATACAGAAACAACAAACTCTTAATATCATATAAAAAAACCGGTAAACTTTTAGTAGCATGTAAGAAATTTTCTCTTACATTTTCAAATCATAAAAATTATAGTGACTTATTTCCAACTAGCCCAAAAAAGTAACCATTGTGACAACATTGATTTTTCCTTGTTATGCTATTTGGTATTGATATCATACATTGATTTCCCCCCTAGAATAGATTACATATACACCCAAATCAACAGAAGATTTACCTCTATGCTTGTACACCAGACAGTATAACTCTATAAATATATGCAGTGGGAAGTAGGAACACGTGCACAAAGGTACAGATCTCGCTGCTGTTTAGTAATCGGTATCCAGATTCTGAATGTTAGCTCAACAGAGGTGGACGTGCAGACGCCTGAGTTGGCATGAGATTAGATCTCGCGGAACAGTGGCTCATTCATGGAAACCTGAACCGTGTACGATGACGAATCTCCAAGACAGGTACACAACCGGCAAGAATCCAGATTATCGCCATTTTGGACTGGTTCATGCTATAATTTGGAGTGCTGTCTCAAAGGGCATCCACCTTCGAAAGCATGATCAAGTACTTCCTCGATGCGCTTCACAAGCAGAATCTACAGTAGCAAGTTAAAGTCAAGTCAGCAACAAACATGCGTCGATCTGATACTATTATGGATACTTCGGCTCTATGGTATCGAAAAATGCTACTTTTGTATGTGATTTTTTTTTCTGAACAATTTACACACCATAGAGTAGCTCAGATCATATCCTTAACTGTCAAACTACATATAGCAGAAGCTCGATACATACCTCCAGGCCAGAGAGAACGGGTGCTGGAACTTCAGCTAAGTCCTTCAAGTTTCTTTCTGGCAATATTACTCTCTTGATGCCACATCTATGTGCTGCAAGTACCTGAATTCCAGAGAAATTTTCAAGTTAAAAAGAGCAAGAACAGGAGAGCATAGAAAATGGTTAAGTTTCCATCTTTGAAGTGAAACAAATATTATATCAGGAACCTGTTAGAGCACTACCTTATCCTTAATACCACCAACTGGCAACACAAGGCCCCTAAGAGTCATCTCTCCGGTCATAGCAGTGTCTGCTCTGACTTTTCTGTGACTAAATAGGGACACCAACGACGTTACCAATGTCACTCCTGCAGAAGGACCATCCTTTGGCACCGCACCAGCAGGAAAATGTATGTGAACATCACGATTCTCTAACAAGTTAATATTTGAAGTAGGTGACAACTTGAGGTCAGCAGCTCTTGCTCTCACCTGTTAAGACCAAGGAAATTGTGAGTACACGAAAAACTAGGCACAAAAAAGTGGAGTTTTCTTCGTATACACTCTCTTCGTCCTATAATATTGTAATCTAGTACCAGATTTGACATTTTATAGTATAACAAAATTGTGAAACTATTCAAATTCATTATACTATAAAATATTAAATCTAATCTTAAGTTGCAATATTATGAGACGGAGGGAGTAGTATTTGACATAGGAGTCTAGAACATATTATTGGAATTCCAGTAATAATAATTGGAAAAAAAACATCAATGGGCAACATCAGGTTCAACTAAAAGAACATAAATAAAGGTAATATTATGATGCCACCAATGCAGATAGGTGAAAAAAATATGCTTACCCATGTCAGAGCTATCTGTGCTGACTCCTTAATTACATCACCAAGTTGCCCTGTCAGATGCAAGTCACCCTTACCCACCATTGATGTAGCCTCTACGAATTGCACTTCCCCGCCAAACGAAGTCCAAACAAGCCCAACCGACACTCCTGGGCTTGCCACACGATCTGCAGCTTCTGTATCATCAAACCTTGGAGGCTGCAGCCACAAATATAACATAACATATCACTATAAGTACAACAAACAAAAAGATAGGACTCTGTAGCTTCCGGTGAAGCTATACTCAATACTTCAAACGTTTAGAGACAAAGGCATACCCCAAGCACTTTCTCTAGCATAGCCTCATCAACAATCATAGGTGACGGATTCTCATAAGTATTTGATATGTCCTGGCCCATAGGAATAACTTCCATTTCAACTTCACCACCATCAGCAAGCCTCGAGTCCAGTAGAGTTGTAGTAATTGGTTGTATTTCCTTGCCAAGTCTAAGTACACTATCTTGCTCTGCAACCTTGACAGCAGCTGCACGGGCCAATGCAGCTAGGTTCCTCTCAAGATTACGTACGCCAGCTTCTCGTGTGTATCTCTCAATGATGAGTTTCACCATATCCTGGAGTAATGTAAGCATGATGAGATGAACTTATGAAGCACACGATGGTATAGAAATGGAAAGGAGCTAAGCAGTCCATCAAAACTACTGCTGTGAGCCAAACATTGAGAAAACAATTGCTGTTAAGGCTCATGGTAATAGTAGATTGCAAATGCATTTCCAGTTCTCCCCATTCACTAATCTTGCATTGCACATAGAGAAAACTAAACTAATTTTAATCAAACAATGCCAATTTTTTACAGGCAACTAATGGTGCACCAGAAAAGTGCACATCTGATACCTCAGGAATCTGAAGATATGTGGAGCTCAAGCCATGCTGTTCCAATACCCTTGGTATGAGATGTTTCATGGCTATTTTTAGTTTCTCCTCAGGTGTGTAGCCTGGTAGCTCGATAACCTCCATCCTATCTAACAGTGGAGGGGGGATAGGTTGCATCCTGTTGGCAGTTGCAACAAATATGACCTTTGACAGGTCAAATGGAACATTCAAATAGCTGGTGAAAACATGTTAAGGAATTATAAATGTAGAACATAGATCAAACATAATCAATCGTCTAGACAATGTAATATTGTACAGTGTGTCAGTTATCGATAAATCTGAACATAGAATTCTCCATATAATGGAAGAATGAAAAGTGCATCTATCCAACTAATTCTTCAATTTGAACCTTCCTTCTTCCTTCTTCAAAGCTTTTCAATCCCAAACAAGTTGAGGTATGCTAGAGTTTTCAATCCCAAACAAGTTGGGGTAGGCTAGAGTTGAAACCTAATCTTGGGTTTCATCTCCATTTGAGTAGCTAGGTTTTCCATTGGCTCGTCAAGCCTATCACATCCTTTTATAGGAATAATTCTTCAATTTGAACAATGCATAAAAATGCAGTTGAAAGAAGTCCAGAGGTGTTTGACCTTGAATAACCCATATATGCCTAGTCATGACTCATGACAACCTATCAGAGAAGGCTAACTCCCAATTCCACTAAGAAACCAACCAGTTAATCATAAAACACTATTTATACAAATAAATTGAAAGGATACTGATCATTGAATGTTTTATTCTGCTCAGGATCAAGAACTTCAAGCAGTGCTGATGCAGGATCCCCACGTACATCAGAACCAGTCTTGTCAATTTCATCAAGAAGCATCACTGGATTGCTGACAGATACTCTCTGCATTTTTTAGGGGCAGAATATCAATATAGCACAATCTACATGGTTTTTCAAATCAAATCTTCTCTAAAGACACTCAAGATCAGGTGTGAAGTTGCTAATTGAAAATGGTTTGCAGGATCGAAAAAAAGGTATTAATAAGCATAAGTACAACAAAATCGGTTCAGTCATTGAAATTGCAAGGCTACTAGTTACTCATGGAATAAGAAAAGGAATAAGGAGTGATTAAACCTTTAGTCCATCAATGAGGCGCCCTGGCATGCTTCCAATGTATGTTCTTCGGTGACCCCTAATATCGGCCTCATCCTTTACACCGCCAAGAGAGATTCTTATGAACTTCCTATTTAGTGCCTTTGCTATGGATGATGCCAATGATGTCTTTCCAACACCAGGTGGTCCCACGAAACACAGCACTGGACCTCTTGCGTCAGGCTTAAGCTGCCAGCGAATTAATGCTTACCCATGAGAGACCCATAAGAGAGAAACTACATGACATCATAAGAACATGTGATTATGCATGTCTACCAACCTTACGAACAGCCAAGTATTCAATAATCCGCTGCTTAACTTTGCTCAGTCCATAATGATCAAGGTCAAGACTCTCCTTCGCAGCTCTAAGGTCAAGCTCCCTTTCTTCACTGACTTTTTGCCAAGGAAGATCTGCAATAAGTTCCAAATAGGCTCGAGAGCTACTGTATCCAGGTTGCTGAGGTTGCATCTTTCTTAGGCGTCTGCAAAATAAACCAACTAGATATAGACCCTGTAGTACCACATGTCTGCACAAATAGAATGAGATAATAGGATTAGTTACCTCAACTCCCTTTGAGCGTGCTTCCAAATATTAGCAGGCATTCCTGCATTCTGCATCTTTCTTTCCAATGCCGCTACATCATCTTCATCGTCATCATTATCACCAAGTTCCTCTTTGATAGCCCTCATCTGCGCATTAAAAGGATTGCTATCATACTGGGAGAAAAATAACATGTGGTACAAAAGAAGCCACGAAAACAAAGAAAATAAACTCCAACAAGACGTGAACCCTAATAAAAGGGTTGTGTCCATTGTGTATATTTTTGAACTATCCCAAAACAAAGTATGAAGGTATGAAGAGATCTAATTTATACTCGGGCATAAGTGCTAACAAAGCAAATGTATGAGCAGTCCAAAAATTCTGAACCTTCAAGAACAGAAAATAACATGATAGACAATCAAACCTGCTGGCGCAGCAAAAATTCTTTTTGAGACTTTGATAGTTGCCCCTCAACCTTCTGAGTTATTTTCTCAGCTACAAGAATTGACTGTTCATCACAAGGAAATAAAATAAATTAAAAAGTACTAAATGGTTAAATCTTTAGTAATGAAGTTATTGAAACTAAGGGGCATTAACTAAATAATCATAAATGTCTTCACCTGCAGGTGCCTGTCTACAAGTTCAGTTGCCTTGGAAAGTCTAGCTTTCAAGTCAACTGAATCCAGCATTGACAATTGCTCCTCAAAACTTATTTCAAAGCTAGCAACAAAAATATCAGCTAGTCTGTATACAGGAACCGTCTCAAGAAGCACCTTAGTCCTACCAACCGTTTTCTGCTTCTGCAGTTAGAAACAACAGCATCATGGTAAGTCAAATGCACATTACCTAAAAAGAAAAATGGCAAGGATAACAAAAAGATGCAGGTTGCAGTTTTGAAAGGTACTTTTGAAATATCTATTTAGGACATACAGCTCTGCTTACATTCTTTACCTGCTCAAGAACAGAAATCAATTCCATAGCAGTAGCTTTGAATTGCCTAGAAAGAGCAATGAGGTCTGGGTCTTGCTCTACCAGCTCCAACTCTAGCAAATTGCAGAAACAATGAAAATTAATAATGGAAGTGACAGAATTTAATATTCATTGAAATCAAGAAGGCAGTTAATAAAGGTAAAAGTACAAACTATAATATACCACCAAATTATTGGCATAACTACGATAGAAAGCGACAAGCATAGGGCAGATGACATCAAAGTAAGAAGAAAAGGGCAACAAGGATATGAACCTCTCGCACTGACAGCCAACAAGGATATAAATGTAGGAAAACAGTGAAAAAATAAACTAGTTTTTTAGCAAACAAAATCTTACCAGTTTTTGTCATATCAAGCCGTGAGACGCGAGCAACATGATATGAACCTCTCGCACTGAGCTCTTGAACATTGAACCTACATAAACCTTCAAGGACGACAATATATGTAACCCTTCCACTTGGTTTCTCCACCCCTCTGGAAAGGTGCAAAGCTCTAGCAGCTACTCCCCTATAGATGATCAGAACGAAAATGTTAACACGTTTTTCTTTTAAAAAAATACAGGTAGGAAACAAGACAGATTATCTAATTTTCAACAGTGTCCACTACCAACCAATCTTAACCCCCTTGTTTTATCCAAGCGCACTGCAAGTTAATGGATTGTTGCACTGTTGTACACAACATAAGCAGAGCTCAACAGATAAAGAAGAATTCTTTTCTTCCATCAATTTATCACAAAGTTCATAGAATGCAATAAGCATTCAGAGCAGCACTAACACTAGCTTGTTTCCCTTTAGTGATCAAATGCTATTGATTCCTGCTATACTGGCATATTTGAAGGCCTTTTTCTCTTAAATCTTGTTCATAGATATGACCATATGAAAAAAGCAATATATTAGCAAAGACGTTGATGTTACACACCGGCTGTGCCAGTGAATGGGCTCCTTCCCATTCTTCGTATCCTGCTTCATTGATTCTCCCCCAGAGCCACCAGGCGCCTTGCTTCCTCCCTCACCTGAATCACTGCCTACACCTATATACGTGTGACAGCAATAAAAGTAAGAAACTACAACTCCACACTGCCCACTAATGACACACATAACCTGATTAGAAACAGCAGCCTTTATCTCACCAGGAGACAGCAATGAACCAACAGCTGCAGCCTCTGAGTCCCGCACAGGTAGCACCCCGATCAGACCCTTCTCCTCCCGCTGCCAGAGCTCCTGCTCCACAAGCTTCACACTGCAGGAGAAACAATTAAATCCACGAAGTCAAAATCCAAAGCAAAAGGCACAATTTTGCCCTCCCACCGAGTTAACACACACTAACAAGCTAGTGTACGTGTGGACCGAGAAAATTCCCATACTAATCTGAAGTCTGAACAATCAAACCACGCCTAGAAATTTTGAACACCAAATGAGAGGCGGATAATCGGAAGATGAATTAATCAAACCAGCAACCAACCCGCTCTAAACCACTTTGGATTCAACGAGGGCATCAAACTGCGCCGGAAACTTTGAAATTTTCACATCAGGAATGGTATCATCGCATCAGGAACACAACAACAGAAGTGGCGGATACTGTGCAAACAGCAGATAAACCAATTTCTACTTGAACCACACAAATTCACGGAAGCGCTGACGAACATGAGAAAAAAAAGCATCGAAAATCATGAGTTCGCTGACGGAGCCAACACATAACTTCAAAACTATGCTACACCTTGTAATTATCACACTGATTAGACCTTACGACAACCAATCCACTCAAAGCCCCGCACCCAATCCGCCTGCCGAGCACCAAATTCCAACCTAGAAAACCACAACACGCAACCGAGAAAGCCTAATCGTGGTCGCCGAATCGCCCCTTGGTGCCGGCGCCCACTCACCTGCTGGGGTTGGTGCATCGGATCCGCACGATGGCGCCGGGGAGGAGCACCTTGTTACGGAACGGCAGTATGGCGAGCCGTCCCGGCAGCTCCACCGGCGCGCCCGCCATCGCTCGCCCGGGAAACGTGTCGAAGGGGGATTGATAACGCGCACTGTTCCGCGCGGCGGGATTAGGGTGGGAAACAGAAACAGGAAGCCGCGAGGGGGGTGATGAAGGCGACGAGGGTATTTATTGGTGTGGGGAGGGGGAGGCGCAGAAAAGATAGCAACCGGCTATACCAACCGGTTTTTACCGTTAATAAAAAATTATTTTATTGAAGGACATATATACATACTATTTTTTTCATAAATTCATACCTAGCTAAAATATATCGGACCAACAATCCAAATTCATCATATAATTTTATAGATCTAGACAACACCACAATAGACATGGTACAAACACACGATGATAGACTAATAGCACCACAATAAGCATAGACTCGTCCACATCGACTATGTTAGATGTGGCGACTGACGGAGAGGCGAAGTAGCGCATATATGTAAACTACGTAGTAGCTAAGTAGTAATAGCTTGTCAATACACCAACGCTAGCTAATGCGAGAGTG
This sequence comes from Zizania latifolia, assembly GCA_000418225.1. Taxonomy (NCBI): domain Eukaryota; kingdom Viridiplantae; phylum Streptophyta; class Magnoliopsida; order Poales; family Poaceae; genus Zizania; species Zizania latifolia. Next base: position 301,885 of record KE371994.1, read on the forward strand.
TTGGAGTAAGATGCGACTATGCGAAGCCAAGCCACCGCCAAATAGGTGCCGTGGCCCATGGTGCACTGGTGCCTAGTGTTACTATTTGGTTCTATTACTGTAGGTTCAATTGAATTAGACTAAATTTAATTAATTGTTGGGTTACAAATGAATGTTTCACAAGTATTTTGGATATCTATTAGGTGTTTGGTATAGATAGTACAAAACCATATTTATATTCACGTACTGATGGGTACCTTTTTTTCATTAATAAATCTACAGATAAATAATTTAACATATATATATATATATGTGTGTGTATAATTACATATTGGGTTTTAGGTATATGGATTTGCCGTAGGCGCAGAGCCGAGCACCAGAGCTGAGCCGAACTCTCATCAGTCGGAGTCAAGGATGGCTGCGGGACCCGTGGTGGGAATAGTCCTTGGTGGGGCCCACGCGTCAGTGTCTGGTCTGGGTGAGTGTGGACGTGGCGCTCTTGGGGAGATAAGAGGAGACGCAACGGGATCCGGTGCGGGGAGGTTGGGGCGCGCGGAGGACTCTGATTGGCTGGTGCCGGACTGTGCTGCCACGCTGGCGAGTGAGGAGTGGGCTGGCTCGGTGTTTGCTGTTTCCGGCCGTGATGCGGACGGTGTCGGAGGGAGAGGGCCCGTCTGTTCAGACCGCCGTAACGGTGGGGAGACGCAGTGGTTGGCAGATCTTGACCGTCCGTTCGTGGGGAATCGGATGTTGATGTTCGAGGCGACCATACTGCCATGTCGGCCGTATGATTGGGATCCAACGGATGCGAAGTCGTACGTCATGGCATGGACTTGATCATTAATGCGTTATTGCTCATTGGTTTTATTTATACCATTCAACGTTGTTTCTAATGACTTTTTTTTATATATTTTTCATATTATCCATTCGCAAATCTTATTTAGTACTCCATCAGTTACATAATATAACAACCTAAGATCGAATAAGATATTTCATAATACAACGAATCTAGACAGTGCTAACATTTCACAGTACAATGAATCTAGACAGTAGCACTATCTACATTCATTGTATTGTAAAATATTCTATTCGGTCTTAGATCTCTATATTATGAGACGGAGGGGTAGGCAGCACTTTACAATACTACTTTTTAATTAATAAAAAACACTTTGATTTTTACTATCACTAATAATTTATCAATTTTATCTAAAAATTAGTGCAGAGGAGATACCACTATATTCTAGTGGTCAAGGCAGCTACTCGTCATGAAGCCTCTTACAAAACAAATATTGATGCTGTTCATATTTACACGTCGGGATTCATATTTTTTTGGATTTCGGAGTTGACCGCGTAAAACTTGACTTGTTAGGTGGATAATTTTACAATCTAATACGTATCAAATTTATGCGGTGGATAACTGACAGTTATCAATCAATTAGGTCCTTGCAGAAAAATCGAATCCTTCTAGAATTGTATTCCAATATCATATATAGTATGCTGTTTGCTATCGACTGCTATATATGTTTAAATCAAATGGAGTCGGCATTATCACTCTTAATATTTTTTTCACATTCTGATAATCTCGTGTTGGGAAGAGATTGAAAGCCTAAACTGCGTGCTGAGCTTTTTTGAAAAGTTAAGTTCCGTTCGTTTGTCTCAGTTTCGTATGTATGATTTTTAGAATTGATTAAACCTAGTTTTAAAAAATTATAGAACTGTGTATGGATTAAATATATTTAATCAAGCAATTTAGTTTTATTTTCAACTAAAAATAAAATTTTAAACAAATTTATTTTATTATACAAACCTTACTATAACAAAGTGATCAGGGAGGGATACTGACAAAGTATATACAAACCGTATCATCGTTTCCTTCGCGTCATTGTTTGTCTACCTAATATCCTCAACTACCCTGTACTTTAGGTACTGTATATCTATATATCTACACGTGCAAAGCCACACAAGTTGGTTAGCAACTACTAGCGGGAGACTTGGGAGTCTAGGAGATATACTCACAGCCTCACAGGTCACCGCCGGCGTGCGTCAGCCGTGCTCCAGATTGCACGCCGAGTTAAGAAACTGACAAGGAAAATTGACGATGGTTTCAGACCTGGAACTGCATTAAGATACACGATCTTTCGATGGCAACACATGGGTAACTGGTTGCACTGCACGTCGAAGGCTTTACCTGACATGCCGCTCTAAAATATACAGCACGAGCTCCATGGCTCCACCAAGACCTGAGCAAAGTCCACGGCTGATGGAGACGCACCATCCCGTTGCTTTAATCATGCCTGCTTATCCAGAAACCCTGAAAGACTTATCAGCTACGATCAGAATGCAGCAACTCGGATCCAAATGAAAGTCTTGGGTTCTGAACGTCGCTGTCGTCATGACGGCGTGGGAAATTTCACCTGAATTCAGGATGGGGATAAAAAAAAGGGCAAGTTTGATTAAATGTTGAATGAGCAATTGAAGATGGTTTGAGCAACTTCGAAACTGGAAAGCGAAGTTCATCAACCCGTACAGCAAAGTGATTACTGGAGCAACAGTAAGTTTGATGAAGACGTTAAAAAATTTCCCTTTTCAGAGCATAGCACAAGCATACGAGATGCTCATATCTTTGTCTCTAGGGTTGTAGGGCCTTTCATGGTCCATTAGTACTGGTCATCATGGTCAATTGGTCATGACCTTGTCCTGCTTCCGGAGCCTCTCGCCTTGACGGCAAAGGTAGTCCTGAAACTTCTTCTGCAAATAATACAATACACACCTTCAGAAGAATCGCTATTGAAGGCAAAAGATGGAGACCTAGAACTGATCTTCTGAAGCAAACAGAGACAAAAAGATTGTTCGGCAACAAAATGGCAGGGAAAAACATGAAAGAACTTATAGTATGTGAGATTTTCAGGCTTCCTGTACCCAATCTTCAAGTTTGTGAGTTAACACTTAACAGACTAAATGGACTAAAATAAGTAAATAATCAACCAATTCCAAATTTAATTTTCTTTATAGATGATATGAAGTGCATTTATATTGTAACAGAATGAGGCCTTTTGCAGCTCACCACAGTTTTCCTTAATCTCAAGCAACATCAGTGTAAGTTACCACCCTAGGCCTAGCCCATATAATTTTGGTGTAATTTCCAATTGTATAATTTAAAAATATCAAGACTCAGCCTAAGACTTACTAGCTTGGTCCAAAGCTTGGGCTTTTTATGGCTCCGCCTTGCTGTGCTTGACTTCATGCAACTCAGCAGGACTCATAACCCTGGGTTTATTCATCAACCCCATGGCAATGGCATATGAAAAAGATCCTCAAAGCATCATCTATTCATCTCCACTACCTACTTAAACCTCTCAGGCTCCACCTCCCCAATAACAAGTGTTGTCATCTCAAAACTTCCTTCTGGCTAATCATTGAGGGTAAATATGTACAATCTAACCATGTGGATGTTTCAAGGCCAAAAGAGTAAAAGGAACAAAAAGTCAGCCGCATGTAACTGTGCTTTGAAAGTAAACAGGCAGCAGCAAATGATAAAGTCCCCATACTAATTCAAATCATCATTCGTGTTAACTCTAGTTGTCGTAACTGCGATCACAACATGGATATGAGAAAGACGAAGGAATTTTCATATTTCACCATAGAATCACATAGTATTTGTTACTCATGAATCTCTTTACCAAATACCCCTCAGCGTTTCATCAAAAAAATCCTTCAGCGGGCCTAACCCATTGAAAGTTCCAACCATCGCTTCATGTTTATTTCCAAAGATATCACCCAGCTTCCATCTCTATCAGTTTCATCAATTAGCTCATCAATATGCAGAAAGCTTCCAATGACAACTAGGAAAGAAATCACAAAGCCCGGTTTCGCATCTTCAAAGCTAAAGGAATAGGTGAACACTGACAGAGCACAAAAATTGTTCTCTGGAGAGCAAACTCGTTCCATGTATATGTAAAAAAGATAAATTGCTCTGTGGAGAGCAAATATGTTCCAGTATATGTATAAAAGATTAAAATGAGCCTGCCACGCAGCAAGTGTTTTCGAGTGATGTATACTATGGGGATGTTTGCTCTGCCTGAAAGTATTCATCATAGGATTTGATTCTTAAAGGAGCAATTTCTTCTGGGAGAGCTTAGAATATAAGAAAAAATTCCACATGTTGAATTGGACAGCCCTTTGTGCACCGAGAGATTATGGGGGGATGGGCTTCCTTAATACAAGAGCTTTCAACATGGCCATGCTAAGTAAATGGATAATTAAGTTGAAACTTGGAAGATGGTCACTCTGGGAAAGAAATATCATTTGTTGAGAGGCTTCTTTCAATCCTCTGACTTGGGGGGTCATATTTTTGGAAGAGTCTCCATAAAATAAATGATTGGGCTTGAAGGGGGTCTGGTTATAAAGTAGGAATGGGGGAGCGTTTGTCATTCTGGCATGATATTTGGACAGGAGATGTGCCCCTTAAAATTAGGTTTCACATTTTGTTCTTGATGTGTTAGGATCCTATGGCTACGGTAAAAGAAGTGATGTCTGAGAATGGTAGAGGGGAGATCTTCAGACGATCGTTGGGTGATGCAGATCTAGGTCAGTGGAGGACCCTTGAAAGCTTGCTAGATAATACTAACCTCAATGATGATTCGGACGAGATAATATGGCTGTTAGACAACAAAGGTTTTACCACCTGTTCTCTTTACAGATTTATTACTAATAGAGGGCAGACGGATAGGGAAAGTAAGAGGTTTTGGAAGTGTTTTGTGCCTCTTAAAGTGAAGATTTTCATCTGGTTGATGAATAAAGGGAGGATACAAGTAGGAGCCCGATTGCAGAAGATGAATTGGTAAGGTAATCCAAATTGTAAGCTCTGTGACCAGTGTGAGACGGTTGATCACCTGGTGTTTTAGTACCCTACCGCTCATTTTCTTTGGTGCTTCACGAGGGATGCTCTGGGGTGGGGCTTTGTTCCGAGCTCTCGGAATTCTTGGCGTAGTTTGGTAGAGAGTTATAGATCAAACAAGAAAACTAAACTTGAGTTAACCATTGTAGGGGCGATTGCATGGACTTTGTAGCTTCTGCGAAATGAAATGGTTTTCAAAAATATCATTTGTACTAATTCTTTGTAGGTTGTTTATAAAATGCTACTCTATCTCACTTAGTGGCTGTCGCTGGTGTCAGCTCGTTTAAAAGACGAAGCCTCAAAATACTTGGCTTTGCTCCGTGCAAAATTGCTGCAGCTGACCCGACATCCAAGCTTGCCAAGCGCCCCAGGGCGGGAGGAAACGTCTGACGATCAAGGAGGCCAAGAGCTTGTGCAGTGAAGCTCCTGGGGTCGATTGCAGCCTGATGAAGCTCTCTGACATGCTGTTTTTTGTGGTCATAGGGACCTTGTGCCAGTTATGTTTTTCTGGTTGGGTGTTCTCGTCGTGCATCATTTTGGTCTGAAAAACTGTTTGCTCAAATAGCTCAGTATGTGATCTGGATGTGTGTAGATCCTTTTGGTTGATCGGTAGAAGCATGGTATCAAAGTGTAGCTGGAGTCCTCAACAAAAACTCTCTTTATAAGCTTTCAATCAAGGCTGGGCTGAAATATGCCTCTTATAAAAAAAAAGTGTTTTCGAGTGAAGTAGCACTAAATACACTTCGCAGACTGAAATTTCGAGTGGTTCCAAACTTCCAATCACGTAGCCTAATCACCAGAGTGTCGCTACACTGCCCACAAAATTCGATCTAGACTGGCTGATTGACATAAATCCGTCACGTTTTCGGGACCGCGCTGGTAAAAAATATCATCCATCATGATTTATCGGATGGAACGCAGATAAGACCGGATTAGAAAGTTCGAACAAGAGAATGCATCGGATGGAACGAAGCGTTATCTACCTCGGAGAGAGGAGGCCGCACCTTCCCGCCGAAGAGGACGACGCCGAATATTCCGGCGGCTGAGGCTGCTCCCCAGATGACCACCGTCGACGACAGCAGCGACCATCCCTGGTAGATCATCGCACCATCTCCGCTCCCGTCGCCTACTCGCCTCTCCCTTGTTGGACTTGCGGGATTTTTTTTAAATAATATATTTTTTAAAAAAATTTCAAATTTAGTATGCCGATTTTAAAAATTACAAATGACCTTCTTTCGGCAATTGGTGTGTCGATCTAGACCGATCGGCCGATGGCCAGGTCCCTATCGGCATTTGATCTGCCGATCTAGACCGATCCGACCTAAATCGGCATATGGTCTGCCGATCTAGGCCAACCAGCCTAGATCGGCAGATCAAATGCCGACAAGGACATGCCACCAGCCTATATTTTTACAAATTTAATATTAAAAAAAATTGACAAATTCAATCTTAAAAAACCCTATTTTTGTATTATATATCCATAAAATTGTAGAATATTATGTGGAATTAAAGAAATTTGCACACTTTCTCGTTCTCTATTTTAAAACGAGATTGCAATATTTATTTCGCAGGGAATCACACATCTGCAAACAAGCTTGTAAAATGTGGTATTGAAGTGTAAGTGCGAGATATTTAAATTGTGAGTAGATAGTGAATAGCATGCAGATAAAGAGGTTCCAATACATATAGCATAATACCCGAAGCTGTTCGAAAGCAATCCAACAGAAAGTAGGTGCAATAACTAGTTCAACAAATTACAAATGGCATACTGGTAGTACGGACGTCAGGTCCTACTGATTTCTCCGTTGTCTTTCTTTCCTAGCGTGTCTGGCCTATTTTCTTTCCTCTCTGTACCTGAGCTCTCGCTGCCTATGGTATGCCCTCCGTTGCCTTTCCTCTTCATTAAATCTTACACTCCTTGCTTGCTCATCAGCTTCCCTCTTCCTCGTTTCATACTCTGAGTGATTTTTTGCCTCTGTGATCCAACCATCTTCGTACGTAGGTGATGCTACATCTATCCACCGACAGAATACGTATCTCCATATATTTTGCTGCCGTAACGGACAGGAAGGTAAGTGTTACAGTAGAAAATTATTCAAAAATAAGCCGTGATTTAGTTGTGATCCCTTACCACGAAGTGGTCATGTAGGTTAGGGCACATGAATTCTCTCCTTCCCCTTGATTCCCCTCCGAGCGAAGTCCTTAGCACACAACGATTGCCACAGGCGCACGTAGGTCGTTGCTCCCACTTGGGGATTCCTAGAGGATTTATCATATAATTTGAACTAGCATGATCCACCTTTAGCCGATGCTCTTCCTTCCTTCGTGTGTACTCCTCTGCAGTCTCTGCTTGTCGTATGGGCTCTCTGGCGGATTGTTGCCCTGAATCGTCGATCCATTGGGTAAAACCACACCGCCTTGGATTATCCTGTAAGATTAAATAACTGTAGTTATTTACACCAAAGTTAGTAATTAATAGACGAATGAAGTAATTTAATGTTTTCATGCTCACCACAAAGTCGTCCTCGATGATAGGATATATGAAGTATCTTCTGCCAGCAGCTCATCCTGACGTTGCGGTCATTACCTGGCAGCGGTCTCTGCGGTGACATTTGGAGCGTTGAAGCCATGGCGGCACTCCGATCGGATTGATTCTCCAATCACCTTGCTCGAACTGGACATGACGCTCGTACTCCTCCTTCCATGTAGCGTACTGTGCGTTTGTTTCGTTAGAAGAGAACCAACATCCATCAAACACTGGCTTCTCAGTATCCACCCACTCAACGAAGCCACATCTCCTTCTGTCCAATTTCCTTTTGACGTTCGGGTACCACAATTCCTCCTCAACGTTGAGGCAAATAAAGTACCTCCTTCCATGAATGTCATGTCATTTTCCTGTCTCTAGTTGGCACCAATTCCCATAATGCACAAATCCCCATAATGGCACAAAGGCCGATCGATCCACGGAGGAATGAGACAAGCGAAAGGATCTCTCCTCCAGTCCGGGTGTTCGGTCCCCCTAAGATTAGTAGAGGAGGAAACCATCTAGCTACACAGAATAAGATATGGTCAGATTTTTAAGTGAAACACATCGCATCATAATGTAGAAGCAGAAGAAGAAATAATACGTAGAAGTAGAGATACTATCAAGTCTATAATCACAATAGTAAGTGCATAATGACATAGTACGATATATAGTAATAAACAGTTCAGTACAAATCGTCCGTCACCACGATAACAACCACACGCCATACTAAGCATCACGCCTACCCTGAGTGCATCTCGGTTGCTGGTTCGAGAAGGTAAACCTATCCGACGAACGGCGCACCCTAGGCGGCCTGGCAGGCTGGTCCTCCGGCTGCATCAGTGGTGGGGCTCCCTGAAGCTGCGATGGCCCGAACACCTCAGTGGTGGCACGCTCTCAGGCGTCGTAACTAGCTGAGTCGTGCTAGCCTCCAGCACCGGAGTCTACCGGTCTAGATGGATTGTGATACGTGGGGTAGTGATACGGATACGGTGCTGTACAAACAACAAGTTATTAGTGACATATGGTAGATTATGATGAAAATCGATGTAAGACTCCACAGTACTCACCAGGTGCCTCATGTGCTCCATATCCCAACGGTGATGGTGTGGCATGTCTTGATGGGCCCACCGTCAAAGATGGGCCTGGACCATAGAAGTATTGGTGCGGCGGATACCAAATCTGCGGTGGCTGCATCGGATAGGGTGGCTACATCAGAGGGGGTGCCGGCATCGGATGCACTAGCTGTGGATGAGGTGGCTGAGGGGCAACAGCACGAGGAGGTGGTCGTGCATACGTGAGGCTAATAGAAGTGTCGAGCTCATCGAGAGCCGCTCGCACTGCCGTCCAGTCCAGCAGGTTGTGCACCACGCCAACCTCGCTGACCCACCGTTGAACGATCCCATCGATATAGTTCCGTGTATTCCACACGTGATCGAACTGCAAAAGAACAAGTCAAATAAACATGATGTATTCATCATCGAGGATTAAACAATTCATGTACGTACCGACTCGTGCTGGGCAACGGCCATCTGAGAAGGATGTCCATGCGTCACACTAGGAGCAGGTGGAGAACCAGCTCCCTGTCCTCTTATGAGATGAATCCTGGTGCGAACGGAGTACCATCGGAGGTAGTCATGGTATGTCGTAGGGTCGTACTCGTCCTCCTCCTCGTCTAGGTCCTCTAGCGCACCCTCCCACTACGCGACCCATGGCTGCATCCTAACCTCTCATGGGATGCCGCCAGAGACTCTCTTCCGCGTGTTCTTGTAGCAAACAAGTGTAAATTATGGTTTACAATGGTAGATAACGTCCCGATTTGATAACTAGTTTGTATGTACGTCTGCAGGAGCTCACCGGTGCATCTGGGTAGGCACCAGGGCATGTATAGGACATGGGAAGTATTGCACTCGCCCGAACTATCGACAGACGCGGTGGACAGCATATCCGTCGATCATGACGTCGAATACGAGGCATCTACGTGTCCTCCAGTACGCTTTGTCCCACGTGCACAAGACGAAGAGCCCGTGAGGCGCGCGCCTAGCGATGTCGCCTGGTAGGTAAGGTCTCTAACAAAAGTCGTGCGTCTGAATGTTGTCAATCT
>KE371994.1:311583-336458 GCA_000418225.1 Zizania latifolia
TGGGGCCGACCAATCTGCACCCTCTCGTACGACCAAATCTGTTTTAACAGTGGACACCCAGTAATCGACGCGCCGTTCATCCGTCGCAAAGAGCATGGTATATGGCGCAAAGGACAGCAGATCCCTATAAGTACTATGGCACGACGTCGTCCACCGAATCTGCAATGGCTCGAGCAAACTGCACCAGATGCCTATCGATGCTGTCGACGCTGGACGCCCACGAAAACGCGCGAGTATGTCAACGCGCCACTCTAGCTTAACATCGTCGGGCACAACTGCTACTCTTGCTAGTGTAAGTCCTAGCAGGAAAGACACATCCTCCAGCGTAATTGTCACCTCCCCAAAAGCAGGTGGAATATGTGTGTCTCTAGCATTCACATGTCGACCCACGCCGTGATGAGAGCTCGGTCGAATAGAAACCTGGTTGCTCCCTCTACCAATCTAGCTTGAGGGAGTAACCCAGCACCACGCAACCTGCATCGAAAAAAATGTTAGTCACGTGATGAAATAAAAATAAAAATTTAATTGATATTATACTTGCTTAACAAACCTACCAACCCATCGGGGATGGATGCTCCAGAGATGCTGCGGTGTCTGGACTCTGAGCGGCACGAGATTTGCCTGGTTGCCCTCCTCGGTGGATGTGAGTGCTCGTGCCCGGTGGTGCCCATCGATCATGAGGGAGAGAAGCTCGTAAGGAAAATCATCGTTACCCGTCATCTGTAGGTTGTAAAATAGACAAAGCTCGTTAGCGACGAATATATAACATGTGACATAATAGTAAAGTAACTGACGTACGTACTTCTCGGGGACTATGTACAGTGTGTGCTGTGCGGTGATTTGTATGTCATGTGGGCCCTCGTCTGCTTGTGCTCGCTCCTGTGCAATTCTTGTACGAGTATCCGTCCATGTTGCACAAAGAGCGTATCTTCTTTCGTCTGCCTGCTTCAGATTCATCCATGTCATTCCAAATCCGCCGTGTTTTTCTTCTTCCCAACTTTGAGTTGACACGTTAGAAATCTGGTACCCAACGACGCGCGCTATCTGGCGGAGAAGTGAATGAACTGACAACCCCATATCCTCGGAGTTCACTACTCCAAGTCTGAAGGACCTTCTCTTTTGTGAAGTATTCAGACAAGTAGACCCCTGCGGTCATATCAAATATGGCGCATACCGCCATGACATGGCTACATGGCTTATGGTAGAGAGATGGTTTGTTGCAGGTACACCGACAAGTATCTGTAACGGTGCACTCATGGACAATAACATCCTGATTTGTTCTTCTCTGACCTTTGAATCGATAGCTCACCTCAAAACGCAGCTCCCGAGAACTTGTCTTGATGGCACGATGCTGGGTTGCCTTCTTATTCTTCTCTATGAAATATTCTGTAATCTTTGTGTAATACAGAAGACGCTCGTCTCTGTGCACCACCAAAGTAGCAGTAGGGCGGTCCACGAAGTATCGGGTGGTTCCACGGATTATACCCTCCACAATACCAACCAAAGGTTAGCATCGCATACCCCGCATCACCCAATTGTACACCTCGGCAACGTTGGCGGTCATGATGCCATACCTTGCGCCGTGAGTGTCATACAGTAGAGACCAATGCTCTTTATTCTCGAATTTAATCCAATCCGAGAAGCAGCGAACTTTCGTCCTTTGCCATTTACGATCGTCTGTTGATCATCAGTGGGTAGAGAACAAAGTGGCTCCGGCTCTGGCTCCGGATCACTTCTAGATTGCTGCTTCGCGGTCTTCTCTTGATTGTATTTTGATGTCAACTCATCAAGTTTCCTCCACAAGGCTTTGAACTTTCTCTCTTGGTTTTGGCTACATAGTCTCTTGAACAAATTAGTTAATTCTTTATTCTTCCCGAAGTGACGGAAGAAATTTGCACCTAAATGGCGCATACACCATCGAGGCTGAATGTCCTTCCAAGGATATGGCTCCTCTGGATCGTACTTTATATGTTGGACTGCCTTGATCAGTCCCGCATGTCGGTCATGTAACACATAAACATTTGGTATGTCCTAAAAAACCCTAATGTTCAGATGTCGTAAGAACCACAACCAACTTTCGTAATTCTCACTTTCCATGAAGCCAAAGGCAATTGGCATAACCTGGTTATTGCCGTCAACATAATAGCGATCAATATCTGACCTCTATACTTCCTAGTTAGAAATGTGTCATCCACACAAAGAATAGGACGGCAATACTGAAAAGCCCGGATGCAAGCACCGAGTGCAAAGAAAACTCGATGTAAAATCTTAGCACCCTCTAGAAATACCGTATCCTTCTCTTCGAACGAGAAGTATGTGCCAGGAACTTCCGGTCCAACCGGAACTTTCAGAAATAACATTCTGTATCAAAAATTATTTCAGCCCGGAACTTCTGGTCCAACCGGAACTTCCGAAAATCCGAAAAAACAATAGATCCAATCTATTTCCACCACATATCACCATATGTGATCGATCCAGATCGAACACTACGCACGTAGGCTCTGATAACACTGTTGGGTTATAGAGAGGCTACGCTAGCGCTTAATTTTAAAAATTTATCCCGTTAGCCCGGGAACCATATGTGTAATGGGATCATGGATCGTTACCTCAAGCCTCGAGACGCGCTCGGGCAGCGGAAGTAGAGTTGATAAAGCGCGTCCTCGAGCTACTCCTCCTGGCTCCGTTAGTTTGCGACGGTGATTCGGCGATGAAGACGACGCGATCCTATGATCCGACGAACTTCACGGAAGAAAGACGAGCACCACTATTGGAGTAGTGTCTCTACGGTATCCACACGTCCGGTGACAGGATCACCTCGCGCCGGCGTGTTAGCACCACTCGCGAGATCCGGGAGATCAATCACAACACTTGCAATCGAGGAGAGAAGAGAGGTGGCGGCTAAGGTTTGGTCAAACAAACATCAAGTAGTAGCCTTTTCGTGCTAGCCCCTCCTCTCTTTATATAGTGCCATGTGAGGGGCCTTTAATCTGTATTAAAGCCTAACAGATCTAATCTATTCGTCTGGACCGGAACTTCCGGTTCTAACCGGAACTTCCAAAAATAACCTTCTGTATCGAATTTATTTCGACCCGGAACTTTCGGTCTAACCGAAACTTCTGGTTCGTCCAGGCAGGCCCGGAACTTCCGGTCCAACCAGAACTTCTAGCTCCTCCGGAAACCGAAACTGGGGCTAGCCCAGAATTTCCGGTTATAACCGGAACTGACGGATGCTCCAGAACCCAGAACTTCCGGCCCTAAGCCAGAACTTTTGGTTCCCCTAGAATTCTTGGACACAATTCCATCAATCTCCCACTTGCACAAGAGCCAATTCTTGCAAGTTTTAAAATCCAATCCCTTAAGCGTGCGACCCGATAGGTTCATATGCAAACGGCTGCTACCCGAAAACCCTTTCCGAATCGCCAATCAATAGCGTTACCTAGCAGCACTTATTGACTCCCGAAAGCATATAAAGTCAAAATCATACTTTCTGAACCTTGATATACTCATGCTCCAATCCCTTTACCACACGACATCAGTCAAGCTCAAGACGAGATTCGTGCCACCCTTGTTGATAGCTCGACACTTCACTCGATCAAGTAGTTGATTTAATCATGATCAACTCTTTGATCATAGTGGCATGGCTATGCACTTTGCAATCCGACTACCTCGAGGGGCTCAGAGACGTCTTTCTCGTTATTTAGGAGGGGTAAATTCCATCTTGACCGCTCACATCCCACGACATGTCTCGTAACACACCCAAAAGCAATCTTTATAACTACCCTGTTACGGAATAGCGTTTGGAAGCCCTTAAGTGTGCTACTACATATTCTGGAATCAATGACGATCTCAGGTCTAAGGATTCTACAGGTACACCATTTGAGATGACAACTGATGGCATATATAAATTAACAATCCTAGCAGTATCTCTGATGGAATTGTGCCCAAGAGAATTCTGGGAGAACCAGAAGTTCTGGCTGAGGGCCGAAAGTTTTGGTTTCTAGAGCATCCGGAAGTTCCGTTTGGACCGAAAGTTCTGGGCCAGCCCCAGTTTCGGTTTTCTAGAGGAGCCAGAAGTTCCGGTTGGTCCGGAAGTTTCAGGCCTACCTGGATAAACCGGAAGTTCCTGTTAGACCGGAAGTTTCGGTTAGACCAGAAGTTCCGGGTCGAAATAAATTCGATACAAAAGGTTATTTTTGGAAGTTCCGGTTAGAGCCAGAACTTCCGGTCCAGGCGAGCAGATTAGATATGTTGCGCTTTAATACAGATTAAAGGCCCGTGATAGGGCACTATATAAAGAGAGGTGGGGCAAGCACGAAAAGGTTGCTGGTTGTTGCTGCTATTGCTCCTGGTTGAGAACCCTAGCCGCCACCTCTCTTCTCTCCTCGATTGCAAGTGTTGTGATTGATCTCCCCAGATCTCGCGAGTGGTGCTAGAACGCCGACGCGAGGTGATCGTATCCCCGGACGTGTGGATATCATGGAGGCACTACTTCAATAGTGGTGCTCGTCTTCTTCTCGTGGAGATCGCCGGATCGTAGGATCACCATCGTCGGATCACCGACGAACGAACAGAGCCAGGAGGAGCAGCTCGATGACGCGCTTCGTCGACTCTACTTCCGTTGCCCGAGCACGTCTCGAGGCTCAAGGTAACGATCCATGATCCCATTACACGCATGGTTCCTGAGCTAACGTGGTAAATTTTTAAAATTAAGCGCTAGCGTAGCCTCCCCATAACCCAACAATCTCAAGGTGGGTCTATCCAACTCCATGTTCACTAACATGAGTCCACATCATTGATTTGATATCTCTAAATCTATGATCTGTGAAACTTGATCATCAATCAAACAGATGTGCTAATCTATAAATCATCACTGTCCCACATGACGATCTCAGATTAGGGATCATTTAGAATAACATCATAGCACAAAGAGTCTCACAAACAAGTCACGTACTTGCTGATCAATGTAAGAGATATTTATTCAAAGAACAAGATAACCAATTATCCAAATGTACATCAGCATAGACAAAACAACTTCTTCTCACATCTACTCGACCCACTCACGTAAGTATCTAATACCCATAGAGCTGAAGTGCGTCTCATGCTTAGGCTATGAGAGAGGCTTCATCAACGAATCTGCAATGTTCAAATCCGTGTGCACATTGCATATCTTCACATCACCTCTATCTATAATCTCACGGATCAGGTGATAGCGCCAAAGTATGTGTTTAGACTTCTAGGGCGACCTAGGCTCCTTGGCTTGCACAATGTCACCACTATTATCACAATAGAGGTCCATTGGACTGGACGCACTAGGGACAGCACCCAGCTCAGAAACAAACTTTCTGATCCAAACTGCCTCCTTTGTAGCTTTCGAAGCTGCAATATACTCGGCCTCTGTTGTTGAATCTGCAACCGTTTCTTGTTTGGAACTCTTCCAACTCACTGCGCCTCCGTTGAGGCAGAACACAAATCCACACTACGATCACGAATCGTTCTTGTCGGTTTGGAAGCTGGCATCGGTGTAACCATTTACAACGAGCTCCTCCCCACCTCCATAGACTAGGAACATATCCTCAATTCTTCTCAAGTACTTAAGGATACTCTTTACTACCGCCCAGTGACTGTCATCCGAGTTTAACTGATATCTGCTCATAACACTTAGAGCATAAGAAACATCTAGGCATGTACAAAGCATATCATATATGATGGATCCGATTGCGGAGGCATACGGGATTGCACTCATCTTCTCCAGCTCATCAGGTGTCAAGGACACTGACTCTTGCTAAGAGAAACGACATGTGACATTGGCAGAAAACCTTTCTTGGAATTCTTCTTATTAAACCGTTTCAATACCTTGTTAATGTACATGCTTTGGCTTAATCCAATTAGTCTTCTCGACCTATCTCTAAGATCTTTCATTGAAAAACTTTTTCACAACGAAGACTTGACAGCATCTAGCATAGGAATATCATTTCCGATTAACAATATGTCATCTACATATAAGACTAGAAACACCAGTGAGCTCCCACTGGCCTTCTTGTAAACACAAGGCTCTTCTTCGTTCTTGATGAAGCCAAACTCTTTGACTATCTCATCAAAACGAAGATTCTAACTCCGAGAAGCCTGCTTCAGCCCATAAATGGACCTTTGTAGCTTATAAACTTTTCCAGCATTCTCAGGATCATCAAGACCTTCAGGTTGTGTCATGTACACATCCTCACTTAGGTTTCCATTAAGGAAAGCTGTCTTGACATCCATTTGTCATATCTCATAGTCATAAAATGTGGCAATTGCTAGGATGATCCGGATAGACTTTAGCATAGCTATAGACGAAAACGTTTCATCATAATCAACACATTGAATATGCCTGAAACCTTTCGCCACCAGCCGTACTTTATAGATGTGAGCATTTCCATCGACGTCTATCTTTTTCTTAAAAATCCATTTACACTCGATAGTTTTTACACCATCAGGTGGATCGACCAAGTTCCAAACTTGATTCTCTCACATGGATTCTAACTCGGATCTTATGGCTCTAAGCTATTTCTCAGAGTTTGGTCCCATTACCTTTTCCGTATAGGTCTTAGGTTCATCATTTTCCAACAATAATACGTCGCGTTGCCCAGTGGTTAAAAACGCAAACCGCTCGAGCGCACGACTCAACCTCTCCGACCGACGTGGGGCTGGTGTCTCGACAACAGGCTCTGCAACATCTTGCATGTCGAGTGGAGGTTCAGTAGGAGTTGAAACACTTTCTAGTGGTTATCAAACCTCTTCGAGTCGCACCGTGCTCCCACTTACCCCTTTCGAGAGAAACTCTTTCTCTAGAAATACACCATTCTGAGCGACAAATACTTTGCACTCTTCCCGGTTATAAAAGTAATATCCTTTGGTTTCCCTAGGATATCCCACAAAGAAGCATTTATCAGATTTAGGAGTAAGCTTATCAGACGTCAAACGCTTTACATAGGCCTCACAACCCCAGATCTTTAGAAAAGACAATTCGGGACGCTTCTCAGTCCATATCTCATATGATGTCCTCTCTATAGATTTAGATGGAACTCTGTTTAACGTGAAAGCAGCAGTTTCTAAAGCGAATCTCCAGAAAGATAATGTAAGATCAGTTTGACTCATCATTGACCGGACTATGTCCAACAAAGTTCGGTTCCTCCGCTCGGACACCCTATTCCATTGGGGCGTGCCAGGTGTAATCAGCTGTGGAACAATTCCATACTGCTTTAGATGATCAATAAACTCATGGCTCAAATATTCACCTCCATGATCCGATCGTAGAAATTTAATTATCTTGCCAGTATGATTTTGTATCTCATTCTGGAACTCCTTGAACTTTTTAAAGGATTCCGACTTATGCCTCATCAAGTAGACGTAATCATATCTACTAAAGTCGTCGGTAAAAGTTATGAAGTACTGAAAACCACCTCTGGCTGTAGAACTCATTGGTCCATATACATCAGTATGTACAATGGTCAATAGCTCGTTTGCCCTCTAACTTC
Organism: Zizania latifolia; assembly: GCA_000418225.1. Classification (NCBI taxonomy): domain Eukaryota; kingdom Viridiplantae; phylum Streptophyta; class Magnoliopsida; order Poales; family Poaceae; genus Zizania; species Zizania latifolia. The sequence continues at coordinate 319,098 of KE371994.1, forward strand.
GACCAGTGAAAGGCGTCTTAGTTATCTTATCAAGCAAACAAGACTCACATGTGTCAAATAATTCAAAATCAAATGACTCCAAAAGCTCATCTCTTTGGAGCTTCTGCATCCGCTTCTCATTTAATGACCCAAACGACAATACCAGACATAAGTAAGGTTCAAATCATTGAGTCAAGGTCTCTTTATATTAATGTTATAGACATGTGTATCATCAAGATTCAGAATATATAAGCCATTCAACAATGGACAAACACCATAGAGCACCATTCGAAAATATCGAACAACACTTGTTCTTTATTACGAATTTAAAACTGTCTTCCTCTAAACATGACGAAGAGATAATGTTTCTGCCCAAGGCAGGAATGGAATAACAATTATTCAGTTCCAAAACTAATCCTGAGAGTAGCGACAAAGAATAAACGCCGACGGCCAACGTAGCAACTTTTGCACCATTGCCGACGCGAACATCCAATTCGCCTCTTGCGCACTTCCTAGTTTTTTTAGCCCCTGTAACGATTTGCAATTGTGAATCATTGATCCAGTATCAAATACTCATGAATCACTTGGACGAGTAGCAAGATAAATTTTAATAACATTTATACCTGAAGCGGAAGTCACACTTCCCTTTTTTTTCTTTTATTTTTCTAAGTACAACTTACAATTACTCCGCCAATGGCAAGGCTTATGGCAGTGGTGGCAAGTGTCAGAGACAGCGGGGCCCGACTTGGACTTTTCAGTCGAATTAGACTTAGAGCTTAAGATCGTATCTAGAGCTTATGGTGATCTCTATCTTCATGGTTCCTGTCCTTTGGGTCATCACGCTTTAGGCCTCCATGAACCTGTATCAATCTATTACAACTAATAGCACTATACTAGTTACATGAGCAGCCGCATCACATGTCGACGCGTGGGTCGTACAACATTTAAACAGCCTTGGGCCGTAATTAACCATGACACGCAGGCCATGTTATTACATTCCTGCATCTCATACATTTGCAAGGCCATACCAGTCACAACATTCCCTGCAAAAATGAGTTGGGCGGAATCTAGGCGTGACTGAACCAAGCCTGGAACTTCCGGCTCAGAGGCCCGGAACTTCCGGTCGAAGGGCCCAGAACTTTTGACTCAGAGCCGGAACTTCCAAAATCAACCTTCTGACTCAAATTTATTTTGGCCCGGAAGTTCCGAGTCACACCCGGAACTTTCGAAAATAACCTTCTGTACGGAATTTATTTCTGTCCAGAACTTCCGGTCCAACAGGAACTTTTAGACCCGGAACTTCTGGTCCAACCGGAACTTCTGAAAATAACATTCTGTATCGAAAATTATTTTGGCCAGGAACTTCCGAAAATCCGACGACAAAAACAATAGATCCAACCTATTTCCACCACCACCACGTAGGCTCTGATACCACTATTGGGTTATGGGGAGGCTATGCTAGCGCTTAATTTTAAAAATTTACCCCATTAGCCCAAGAACCATGCGTGTAATGGGATCATAGATCGTTACCTCAAGCCTTGAGACGTGCTCGGGCAGCGGAAGTAGAGTCGATGAAGCGCGTCCTCGAGCTACTCCTCCTGGCTCCATTAGTTCATCGGTGATCCGACGATGAAGACGACGCGATCCTACGACGAGCACCACTATTGGAGTAGTGCCTCTACGGTATCCACACGTCCGGGGACAGGATCACCTCGCGCCGGCGTGTTAGCACCACTCGCGAGATCCGGGAGATCGATCACAACACTTGCAATCGAGGAGAGAAGAGATGTGGTGGCTAGGGTTTGGTTAAACCAACATCAAGCAGCAGCCTTGTCGTGCTAGCCTCTCCTCTCTTTATATAGTGCCCTGTCACGGGCCTTAAATCTGTATTAAAGCCCAATAGATCTAATCTGTTCGCCTGGACCGAAACTTTCGGTTCTAACCGGAACTTCCAAAAATAACCTTCTGTATCAAATTTATTTTGACCCAAAACTTTCGGTCTATCCGGAACTTCCGGTTCGTCCAGGCAAGCCCAGAACTTTCAGTCTAACCGGAACTTCTGTTTCCTCCAGAAACCGAAACTGGGGCTGGCCCAGAACTTCCGGTTATAACCGGAACTTCCAGCCCTAGGCCAGAACTTCTGGTTTCCCCAGAATTCTCTTGGGCACAATTCCATCATGCCCATGCATTTACGGTATCTTGAACTGCTTCTTTCGTAGGATACATCGCATTCTTCTGGACCTCGTTTTGTCTATACTATCAACGTGTGTCACGGCCCTCGTTAATAGTAAGAGCATTAAAATCTTGTGCTTGCCACTCGTTGGGAATCACAACGTCTTCGTCTTTATTATCATTGTTGCCATCTCCTGCTTCATCTTCTTCATCTGAGTTATCGTTGGCACCCTGCTCGACTGCTTCCTCGAAGTCTTGGTCCTCTCTCTCTAGCAAGTTAGGTATGGCATTTATGTCCTCATCATCAGCTTGCCCTTCAACAACCCTAGCTATTGTAGACGGGGGAGCATCCCCAGAATGTGACACTACATCCGTCTCGAGGATCACCTCCTGGACTTGGCTACTCCGGCCGACCTCAAATTGTACTCTAGACTCAGCAACTTGCTCAGGTGCTAGGTCTAGAGTAGGAAAGGCACGAGGAGTAAAATAAATAAGCAAAATTCGTTCTCAACCTTGCTCTAGCGTCTTTTTAACATACCCTCTCCACATAGCAGTCAAGGTAACAAGAACCATCTCTCAAAAATACCCTTCGACCGCACGGCTACATCGGACATACAAATACAACTCTCACTGCTCTCTATCCAATCAAAAAATATGATATGGCCACCGCTTAACACTCTCGACACTACGCTCTACCACCTGACTTAAACTATTTTTAGTACATTAAAAACTACTAAGGTCAGCACCATCATGACCAATAAGTACTTGTCCATCTCTATGGTAAATCCTAAATAATATTCTATCCGACATGCCTGTAAACATTAAGTTTACACCAACAGAGCTAAATTAAGCAGCAAACAATAGCTAACTATATTTAGCTATACATACTATATAGGAACAACGCAAAATATGAAATTACATAAATTTACATCTTTAAGTTACTACCTACACAAAGGTTACATTCAAATACCTGGAACAGTAGTGGATGCAGTCACAGTCAGGTCTTACGTCAGCAGGCTAGCACGCGCAAGAAAGCTACACAAAATAAGATATGTTAAAGTACCTCTAAACTATCCCTAAAGTACCTCTAAATTATCTCTAAAGTACCCCTAAATTATCGCTAAAATATGTTTAAATTTCCTCTAAATTATCCCTAAAATACCCCTTAATTATCTCTAAATTATCCCTAAAGCACCTCTAAATTATCTCTAAAGTACCCCTAAATTATCACTAAAGTATGTTTAAAGTACCTCTAAATTATCCCTAAAGTACCCCTTAATTATCTCTAAACTATATTTAAAGTACCTCTAAATTGTCTCTAAAGTAACCCTAAATTATCACTAAAGTATATTTAAAGTACCTCTAAATTATCTCTAAAGTACCCCTAAGTTATCTCAAAAGTACCCCTAAATTATCTCTAAAGTACATTTAAATTATCTCTAAAGTACCCCGAAGTTATCACTAAAGTACCCCTAAGTTATCTCTAAAATACCCCTAAATTATCTCTAAAGTACCCTTAAATTATCTTTAAAGTACCGGTAAAATACTCCTAAAGTAGTATTAGACTATCCTAAAATACTACTAAACTAGTCCTAATTTATCCCTAAAATACTACTAAAAAACTAATAAATTACTTCTAATCTACTCCTAAATTACTCTTAATCTACTACTACACTATCTGAAGAGAAGAGAGGAGAGGAGAGGGCATACCTAGAAGGAGGGAGCGAAATGAGCTGGAGGCGCACGGTGTGGGGAGGGAGGCTTCGGCCCCCCTTATATAGAGGAGCTGTCGGCACTGGATCTACCGATTTAGGCCGATCCGGCCTACATCGGTAGACCATATCTAGGCCGGATTGGTCTAGATCGGTGGATCAAGTGCCGACAGGGACCTGGCCACAGGTCGATCTAGCCGATTGGCCTAAATCGGTATATGGTATATCGATCTAGGGCCGATCGGTCTAGATCGACGCATCAAGGGCTGATAGAATGTTAATTTTGTAAATTTTAAAATCTGTGTACCATATTTGATTTTTTTAAATGTATTATTTAAAAAAAATCGACTTGTGGTTGCAACAGCCCAAGCGCCTTACACTTCTAGCCTTTTCCTGCTCCAGGGATTGGTACGCCTTATGAGCTTAAGGCCCAGTAGTAAGCCCGACTCGCGGTCGTTGGCACCGGTGGGGCCCAAATCGTAGCGCCACCTTCGCGATTATCCCGTTCCGAGTTGGCTCCGGCTTACGAAAAAAATTAAAATTAATGATTTATCACTTTTAATATCATCCATTTTGATTAATAATACGAGTAGAATCATATAAATTAATAATATATAAGCTAATATAGAAAAAAATTAAAAACACTTTTAACAGTAACAAATTATAAAATCCCTATCATGATAGCATAGCAGCCCTACCTAGGAATCTCGAGAGCAGAGCCTATCCATGTGCTCTCCATCTTCCTAATTTGGCAAAAGCAATAAATGCCTCATAATCCTCTGCGACATCTTAAATCAGGATTATGATTCCATCAACAATGAATTGTTTATTAAATAGATAAATTATTTATAGCTCAAAGAACAACCGTAATATAGAAATGAACTAATAATCACAATACTGTAAAGACTCCATTATTTATAATGTTGCTCAATTTTACACCTATACCCTTTTAAGTTGCTTTAAATTACTTGCAAATTACTATTTGCTATAAAAAATAATCGGTGCATGTCATTTTTCCTCTCTTGGCATGCCAGAGGGGTCCTAATCCGTACTGCCCAGGAGGAAGCAACGTAAAACCCTATCTCGTCAGTCCGACACCCAATATTTGTTATCCCCATCGACCTAACTCTTATTGTTTGCCATCCTCACACGGGTTGTTGTCTGATGTGAGTTGGTGTTTGATCTTTCGATATGTTCGATTTGGCAACATATAGATGCTGACATTTTGAGGCTATCGATTAGTGAATATTCACCTCGCAATCACTACACCCGTGTGTCTAGTCATTATCAACCACACTCTCACGTAGTCGACCTAATCATAAGGGTTATTGCTCCTGCAAACAAATAAACAATCAAAGAAATTCACAAGAATAAGGAAGAACACAATCTAAAATTGCATATGGAAAAAGTTCAGCACATGGTTAGAATTTCACAAACCAATCTAACGATAAAACTGTAAGGTATCATATTAATCAAAGCAAAACCCAAACCCTAGAAATGGCAATGGCTAGAAATTTATATGTTAAGAGGGTGTGGAGGTCGGCCAAAATATGGGCTAGCCGAACACAACTCGTTACAAGGCCCAAAAGCCCAATCTAACTCGAACAGAAAAAAATTACTTGACTTATTTTAACGATTCCAACCAGCTCACGTGGAATTTTGAAATGAGACCAAAACCGTTTGAAAGTAAACTTAATAATCTTTCTAGCAAGTACTAGTGGACCTTAAACTCCTTCTAGATCAAAAGTTATGACCGTTTGAAGTTGACGTTGTCTCTTAGTCCGAAACTGAATTGGATTCGTGAGTATATATGATTCTTCATGTACTTATTAGCTCCACTTCTATACTTGAGATCTTGCGCTATTCTTTATAGTCTTCTCCAAAGTTTCTAATGATAATTAAATCATTACGATGATTAAATAGTATTTCATTTTTAGAGATATTTTTATATGAACATAGGAACGCATCCACTGATGGCTAAGTTGACTTATACATGTGTGAGTCATCGATCCTTATATCTTGGCTCATCTTAGATAGAAGTGATATCCTCGTCGTTGTCTCTCCTACATCGACGTCCATAGATCATCACTAGGTCACCCCCCACTGCCTGCTACCTGTCGCTACCCATAGCTCACCGTCACAAGGTTGTCCATCGCTATAGTTCAAAGGTATTGCATTTTCTATCATTAAGGGCATTCAAATATTTTTACTAGAATAATCAATCTCAGTAATTATGTTTGCAAAAAAAATTATCCAACCAACAAAATAATTAGACCAGTTGGACATTCAATAACACCCTCTTCATTCCATCGGACTCTCCATCCTTTACTGTTCTCCAAATTTAAAAAGTCATTTTGGCTCTCCATCCCCAATCACCCCTATTTCTCCTTCCTCTTACAAATTTTATGTTATTTGAGATATAAAGAGCATGTGTATTTGAGATATAGAGAGCTTGGATATGAAGAATCTGTTGGAATGCATGGTAGAGAAGTTCTTAGTACAGAGATATTAGAGACAAATTTAACCATGCACTTGAAAACGCTCTAACATTGCATTCATCATATTAATACCAAGGCAGAAAGATTAAAACACTAAAGTCCGGACATTCTAAGAATTGAAAAAAAAATAAAAAAAATAGGCTGCATTCCAACACTCAGTGAACAATGTTTAATCGATTGATAAAAAATATTTCAATAAAATAAATAAAGTGAAACGCATTCAAATCTAAGTTGAAACATTTTCACATATGAAATGTTGAATTTCAACTATTGAAACATAATAATAAGAATATTGCATATAGTTATTTCTTGATCTTATAAATAATATTACCAAATGTTACTTCTGTTTTAAATATTTTTTGATAAAGTAGTGAAATATTTTTCACTGAATGTTGAAACATCGTTTTTTACATTTTCTAGGACGCACTAAATAAAACATTTCCGAATCTCTATTTATCATTCTTTGTTCATTCTGAATTGAGCCTCAGACGAAAGGAGAACAAAAAAGAAAACAAAACACTATCAGGAATCCCCAGGTCGTCTCTGTAATCTGGGTATGCACAAATTATCTAAAGTATTTTTTGTAGGCGGGGAACACAAATTATCTAGCTTGACCCAAAAAATAATCTATATTTGTTGTGATGACAGACTCCTCTCTGGCAGTGGCACACTAGTAATCAGCATTCACCCCCTCCGCGGCGCTGCCACGTCGACCCTCTTCCCTCTTCCGCCGGCGGCGGCGACCGGGTCGGCCTGCGTTTGGACGGCCCGCCTGAGGACGTCGACGATCTCGGTCATGGCGGGGCGCTCCTTGGCGTTCTTGAGGAGGCAGCTGTCGGCGAGCTTGGCGATCTCCCTGGCCGCCTTCACCGAGTACTCGCCTCGGAGCCTGGGGTCCATGATCATGCGGAAGTTACGGCTGTCCGGCGCGAACTGGCTCACCCACTCCAGCAGCTTCTGCTCCCCCTGCGGCCGGTTCCGGTCCAGCGTCCGCCGCCCCGTCAGGATCTCGTACAGCACCACGCCGAAGCTCCACACGTCGCTCTTCACCGTCAGGTGCCCCGTTTCTATGTAGTCCGGCGCCGCGTACCCGTGCGTCCCCACCACCTGGCATCATCCAACCACACGCATTGAGCAGCTGAGCTACCTATGTTCAATCTGTGCATGCAAAAGAATCCATCTTTTTTCCCAATGATAAACAAGGCCGACACAAAATGCAAAGTTCATGAAAGAAAACAAAACATCTGCATGCTTGGCTCGTACATGTGCATATGGATGGAAGTGGAGGTGACTGCCTACTTGGGTCAGTGACGCTTTAAAGGCTATTGTATCTGCATTGAGTGCCTGATGGATCAGGCAATACAGTTGCAGACGGCTAAGGTTTCTAAAGACAGCTCTATATTCGAGATTAATGATGAATTTAGAGTTTATATAGTATAATAAAATAGTTTAAACTAAATTATTCAACGAAATACCCTTAATCTATCTACGGCTCTAGATCTAGGATTTCTTCGAGCTAGGTTGGACCAGCTCTGAGAAATTATGGATCAGAAGCTGTGGCAAACGGGGCCTAAATCTAAGTTTGATCAGATGGAGACATACAGCAGTTGAGACGTGAGTGTTTTCTCCACTTGGTCCCTCCCTTGCTAGCCCAAAGTCTGATAGCTTTGCTCTGAAGTCTTGGTCCAGCAGAATGTTAGATGCTTTGAAGTCCCGATAGATTACCTAGCAAAATTGAGTGGCTTTAATTAGATGAGGATCATCCCCTTATCTAAATGAAAATGTTGTGATCAAAGAGGACGAAAAGCTGAAGTAACTTTGTATAGTAAGCAGCACACTTAACACCGTAAATTGTGATGACGACCTGACAAAATGTAACAAGTTTAGCCTTCCTTAACAGCTCGTATGTCTCAAAACTCACAGCCAAGAGCCTTCTTCTTGCCTAAGTGCTTAATGCTCTTCTAGATTGGAATGCTTGATCAATAGCTCTCTAGAACAGAGGAGAAAATTTATGTGCCGTTTGAAAAAAAAGAGCAGTGGAGGACTTGTGATTTCAGAAGGTGTCAATGCCATTTGCTGCCAGGAATCTTGCAGGCAAGTGGTGGGGATGATTTTCAACAAGACAATGGTGCTTCTTTTTCATTTTAGTTCACAAAAAACTATGATCCTAATTCTCTCATTGACTCCATTGCCTACACTGGATTTGCTCTGCCTTCATGGCACTACAGGTAATTACTATATGGATGCACGGTCAAAAGAACCTAGTAAACCCCGGTGCTGTAACACGAGATATTTAATAATTTGTCACTCTTAAAAAGCGCCTTCACAGTTTTGCCATCCTAGTTCATATTTATTGATCTAAATGGTCCTATATGTTATTAGTAAAAGTGACATCATAATCATAGGGTCGTCTTGGAGTGACAAATGATCATTTTTTTCACTGTAACACAGCATATATTTGTATTGCCATACATTCTCCAAAAAAGTAACCAAAAGGACCTAAGGCATATTTATATGGAGATAGATTCCTTTCGGAAGGAACTAAGGAAGTTGAAGAGAAGGTAAGCAAATGTTTGTTTGAAGTTTACCTGAACTTCTAACCCTTCATGCAAGTAAGCTAACCCTTCTGCAGCACCCAAGATTATTTGAAGCCTTCTATTCCACGAGAGAGGATGATAAGCTCGGTCGAACAAGTGATCTTCCAGGCTCATGTTAGGCATAAACTCATACACCAATAATCTTTGTGATCCCCTTTCACCATCAACAGCACAATATCCAAGAAGCTTCACAAGGTTTGGGTGCTCAAGGACCCCTAGGAACTGTACTTCGGCCAACCACTGCTTATGCCCCTGGAAACAAAATAAAAGGAAACTGCATAATATTAGGAACATAACCATTTACATAAACTAAGAATGGATATAGAATCGCAAAGGGCATTGAGAATTAAGGTTTCTAGCTGACTTTTCTGTTGTAGGTTCATGTACCAAGATTTGGTTTCTTAGTGGATAGTAGTCAGATATGAAAAGCAACGTGATTATGTGGGTTGCGAAGAAAAAGTATTTTTTTCCATCAGTTGGTCTCCTTTGATTGGGAAAATTCGGCAATGCAATCTTCATGTAAAATGAAAGGTTGGTTGGCATCATTTTCTGGATGTCATATTTCTACTGTGAAGTATTCAGAAAAGACATGGTCTACTCCTACTACTCCTGATTGCTAGTTGTTTTATGAACAGCTATGAATATTCAGCTTCCAAGTTTGAGGAAGTCTATCAATGTTTAAATTTTGTTCTGCATTTCCCTCCGTTTTTTTATTTCTACAGTCAACTGACAATGGACTGAAGTAATCTTGTGCAATATATAGACCCTATATAAAATCCACTGTGTATTCATGCGCTATCCATCCATAATACAACTTACAAAAGATGTAACCTCAAGTCTATGTGCACTACAACTGTGAAATCAACATATGAGCAGTAACAGCCAATTTCTGATCTTTGAATGTTCTGCATTTTGCTTCTCTTCATGTCAAAATTGTCTACATAAAGAGAAGTTTTCAGTATACCAATGATAGATGCCAATACCAGTTCCAAGTTTTCAACATTTCGCAAGCGGGCAGCGGCTAAGCTAAAAATATATCACAGGCTGACCTAATTATTTTTAACTAATCATTTAAAATTTTCCAGTCGGGAACAATTCCAAAATTCCAGCAAACTAGAAAAGGACTTGTGTGCCTCAACTTTCCCTAGATCAAATAGAGCAAAATAGTTGAACAATTTACCACAGACCAATTCAAGATCAGCAAACATCAAAGAACAAAATCCATAACGAATCTTCCCTTCTATTAGGCGGTTGCTATGAGTGGTTTTCGTCAAATTTGGCAGAACTGCACATTACACATCTGGGGGAAACTAGCCAAGTTGACTGAAAGCGTTCTGCCTGCAATCTATGCCATTATCAATAGGATATTGACCATCGAGCAAGTACCAAGAGGAACAAACATCACATTATCTGGGATCTTAGTTTGGTTGCCACAAATCCGGACCCATTTCACGTAGACGAAGCAGGATTTTAGTTTAAAATCTCGGTCCATCCACGTGAAATAGGCTGGGATTTGTGGGATTAATTTCCATGAATTCTATGCATCAACACACTCATTCATATTTATCAGAACCACTCATTCATCTCTGAGAATACTGATTACAGATTACTGAGCATAGAAGAACCACTATTTGGCTGTGTACATCTATTTTGAATGTAGAGACTGGATTTTAATTCATTATTAAAAAAGAAGAACCACCATGAGAAATAAGCTGTTTTAGAGTGGAATATATCAAATTTTTGCCAACTAAAACGCAAAATCACAAGGGGAACGGAACGGAATGGAGAATTCGTTCACGGGGTGACATGAGCATGTCCTAGAAAAGAAGCGAGAGACGGGACACGGCAACAAGAGGGGAAGCAGAGCACGCAAACAGGAGAGTACCTGGAGGCCCCGCTGGTTGAGGCACTTGACGGCGACGGCGAGGCGATGCCCCTTGCCATCGGGCGGGCGGATGAAGCCCTTGTAGACGCTGCCGAAGCCGCCTTCCCCGAGCTTCTGCGTGCGGCTGAAGTTGTTGGTGGCGCCCCGGAGCTCGTCGTACTCGAAGGCCCGCAGCTGGCCGTGGCCCCGCTCCTCGTACAGCGAGGAGATGCTCCGGTGCGACGACGTCGACCCCGTCGACTTGCTCACCGGGCGCACCGCGCCGGAGTCGTCCGACCGGCTCGTGCTCACCGCCGACACCGTCGTCGTCGTCGTCGCCGGGCCCGATGCACCCCGACTCCCGGATCCCTTGCTCTTGGACCTCCTTTTCCACAACCAACCAAGGCAGCTCATTTCTTGGCAGTTGGCACCCGTACTATACTAACCCCTCCCGTCCGGCTATCTCCCCCGGCGTTCCACTGCCCCGCCGCCGCCGACACCGGCCAAAAGTCCTTACGCCGCCTACGCCGAGGAAAACTGGAAAAGGAGGCCACGCGAGTCGAGCCGTGTGCGCCTTCTCAGGGCAGGGGAGGCTGCCGTCTCCCCGTCCTTTTTTGTAGCCGGAGCAAAGGCAGTGTGAACCCCGCGGGGGAGGAAGACTGGAAGAGGCGATCGAGTGACACGCGTGGGGGAATTGAATCAGACAACTCGGGCGAGGGAGGGAGGGAGGGAGGCTGGCCGGCCGGCCGGTACGCGTACGTGCGGTGGTGTACGTGGGGGTGGGGAGAGCGGCCTCCGCATCCACCTTTTGTGCCCCGTGCCGGTCGCGGTCTCCTACTCCTCCTCCTCCTCCCCTCGGTTGGTTGGCTGGCCTCGGTGGTCAGGCCGTCAGGGAGCCGCACGCGGGGTGGATGGGGACGGCGCTCGGAGACTCGGACTCTCGGTTCCGTCCATTCTGAACGCCACCAGTTTCGCCTGTCTGCTGCAGGGGTTCGTGGCGAGCAAGACGGGCGGTAATAGTTAACTATCGGCATCCGTCCGAAATCAGTCAAAATTCAAATTCTATATTCAAAATAAGAACGGAGTAGTTTACTTGCTTACTGATGTCAGTTTACATCTAATTTGGTGTCGGCAACCGGAGGACCACCACCAATCGGTTTTAAAGAAGTACAGAAAAAATAGGAAAATTTAGATAAGTTTTAAAAAATATGGAGAAAATATAGAAAAATATATGAATATGTCTCTATCTAGATTGATTATATTATAAAATATTAAATCTAATATTATGAGACGAAAGTAGTATATAAATATATGTATTGGAGACAACGGAGGCATTCTATCAAAGGCTATACGTGTGTATAAGAACAACGATATAGTCCAAGACATATGGGAGAGAACTAGATTACGATCATACTATTCATATCTTTTATTCGCTAGCGTTTGATATTGTTTATTTGTATATGTGATATGTCACATAAGTTTGTTCCGTTGGGTTTAACTAACCGTTGCGTGGCTTCGATGCTCCCAGGAGTACGTCCAAGTGGGGTGATTGAAACTTTCAAGGAAGAGGAAAAGATGTGTCGTTAGGTACATCAGTACATTCATGCACGTGACACCTTCCATATATGAACAATGTTGGTTAAGTGAAAACCATAGAATAAACCAAGCGGTCACAAAATTCGGAAGTGATGTTGGGTGGATAATACGTCATGATTATTTCACGCCACATATTTCAAACTGCTTAATGGTCCAAGGGCAGTCTAATGCTCTAACATGACTATTTCGTGTCACACATTTCAAACTACTATATATATAATGGCAGTTCTAATACTCTAACTAGCATGATTTCTTTAACATTAAATAGTATATCATGTATGATAAAAGATAATGCGTCAATATATAAAATAATGAAAGAAAAAAAATAGGTCTTGCATCAGATCTAGTTTCTATATAATATCTAAAACATAATAAAAGATAAGTGGTGATATGAAAGATATATAAACTATTCATAGTGTTTAGCACTATGACTGCACTAAGCTGTATCGAAATATTGTTTTAAAGTTGTTTATTAATTTTTTAACCTCAAACTATTTAACAAAAAATCAGATTATCTGACTTCTATAATCACTTTCAAACTGGCCGTAAGGGAAGTGAAGAGATAAGTCCTCGGTGGAGAAATCTCAAAGAGGAAACTAGCCAGCCTCAATAGTCAACATGTTTGCCTATTTTGGCTTCCAATCAACAATGGATTAAGAACATTCACAAAATCAAGAGTGGATAAATAGTAGATACACTTTCTCGGCGAGCAGCCATAGAATTTTTTTTTTCTTTTTGGAATAATCTATTTAGTCAGAATCCACACATTATTCATAGAGTATTCTTTCCAATAAGCTGTAAGCTGAAAAGAGATCTTGCAAGTTTGATCTCATCGTAATCGAGTGCCACCGAGAATGATTTAACTTTCGGCTGAAAACGTGCAATGATTGAACACATGAATCTCATTCGCATCGCCGGGCAGACCGTGGTGAGGTTTAGTTAAAGAAGATTCATGGTACGATGCTAACTCAGCCAGTGTACATCCACTTGACACAATGTCCAACAGCGACTGATCCATATTGTTATTAGAGCACGGGTAGTATTATATTTCTAGTAGATCAATTCTAGCTATCGATTTTGAATGGTAGTTTAGTATTTTTAATTGATTGTAATTTAGGTATAACCGTCATTAGCATGAATAGTGCATGCTGGTACTGTAGCAATAATTAGGGATTTGGTATTTTAAAAGATAAGATTAGATTAGATTAGATTTATACCTTAAAAGGTAAGATTAAATATGAAGATATTGGTTTTAGTTAGAAATTAGAAATAGAGATTAGATTGATTTCTATAATAGGGATTATTTCCTTAGATGTCACACATAGAAAATTACTACTTTAACCCTCACATCAAAAAAATTTAGTCTCTATACATTCCGTTACTCCTCATTAGGTTAGTAGTATAAATTAATCTAAATCGTTCAAAAAGTAAAAGTAAATATCAACGATGCATTCTACTGGCATTACTAGTCAATAATATATTATCGGTTAGTTCATAATAGTCTATATATATGTTGATCTTAATATCTTTCTGAAAATTATGATTATTAATTGATAAAATTATAGTGACACCATTGATCTAAAATACTGTTCTGGCTTATGTCCATCGTTTCCACATGCGCGAGTCAGGTCGGTCGGTAAGCTTCGGATTTTAGACAGACAGCACGCAGACAACTCAGTACACAGCCAACAACGAATTTTAAAAATGAATGTTTCACTAGTTGAAGAATAATATTTCACTTGTTACAGTAGCTGGAACTCAATGTTTCATACATGATAGTAAAATGTTTCACCATTTTATTTCAAATATTTCATCCTTTTATTTCAAATGTTTCACCCTTTTATTTCAAATATTTCAACATTTTATTTTAAATATTTTTCACACTTTTTTTGAATGTTTTACCTGTTGAAGTCGAATATTTCACCCAGTTGAAAATGAATTACCAGTTGAAGATAAATATTTTACTAGTTAAAGATGAATGTTTCACCTGTTACAGTAGTTGGAACTCAATGTTTCATATGTGAGAACAAAATGTTTCGTCATTTATTTTAAATGTTTCACCCATTTATTTTAAATGTTTCATCCTTTTATTTCAAATATTTTTCATTCCTTTTATTTCGAATGTTTCACCTGTTGAAGACGAATGTTTCACCAGTTAAAATAAATGTTTTACCTGTTAAAGACGAATGTTTCACCTGTTACAGTAGTTAGAACTCAATGTTTTATACGTAAGCGCAAAATATTTTACCCTTTTATTTTAAATGTTTTACCCTTCTATTTTAAATATTTCACCCTTTTATTTCAAATATTTTTCACTCTTTTTATTTTGAATATTTCACCTGTTAAAGACGAATGTTTTACCAGTTAAAGATGAATGTTTCGGTAGTTAAAGATAAATATTTCACTTTTTTTATTTAAAATGTTTCATTGAAATTTCAGTGAAATAGTTGAAACATCAGTCCAACACTATTAAAACATCCGTCCGATTTTTGGACTCCTCCCGAACGTCCTGACGATAGTCGCTTCTTTTTATTATACTATACAAACCTTAATTCAGCATTAATCTCGGAGTTGAAGCTGTACCAAACATACTCTAAATCTAACTATATAAATATATAATAACAAATTTATATGTTTTAACCTAATCATTAGTTAAAAACTATATATTTTTTATTTCTTTTAAAATGATAGATGGCTTATATTTTGAGAAATACTAGATACCAACAAAGAAGAGCTTGCAGAAAAATTTGCCGCAGCAGGTGACGCGAACGACGTCGACTCCAGTGAGCAGTGACCGGAACCGCACGGACATCTGCGCACTGCTCAGGAAAAGAAAAGAAAAGAGGAAAAAAAGAGTCAGGATTTGGGACCAGTTCGTCATGGCGGTTTTAACAACTGAACCCTACGGCAACTATGGGTTTTCCGGTGACGTTAGTTTTGATCTGGTCAAGCTATGTCCACGCGAGTTTTGTGTATTAAGGCAGTATTTAGTTTTCTTGATATTTTTGGATTAGTTGTTTGATTAGAGAGTAAAAGTAAGGATAGATGTAATGATTAATTAGAGAAATATTTCTTTAATATGTTGGACAGAGAGATTTTGAAAATTTTGATAAATGAGATCATCTAAGTTTAAACTTTAAAGAGATGACGTGTCATCTCGTGATTAATTAGGGTGACTTTAATTTTTTGTTTACAAATATCCAAATGATTTTTTCTATAAACTATTTATCTAATTTGTAATCCGGTTACACCGTTATATTTATTACAATTTAATCTATAAAATAATATCTCATATAATTATATTTTAGTTAAAAATATATATATGATAAACGGAGACTACTAAATTTAGTCCAACGAAAAAAGAATCTTATTTCATCCACGTCTCCTCATATCCCATCAGTGTTTGTCCAAACCAAACCCTACCTAACTGAGTCTATAAGCGGCTTTTGCTTGCTGCCCTCCAATCTCCATATCTTGAACGCGAGAATAAACCATCCGGATCATAGAATTCAGAATTCAGAGTTCACTACTCACTACCAGGTCCAAACATGTTTCACTTTCACTGTCTGCTGCGTACTGTACTTGCTATCCAGCTAATAAATTCCGGATGGTTGAGATTTCTACCGGTATCTGTCAGTCACCAGATGCAGAGCTGTATGCATGCATGTACTACCGAGAATTCAGTTTGGGGTCGCTTTCGTTGGCGGATCGGTTGAAATGGAGTTTCCGCGTCGTTCAGGACCGCATCCAGGGTCCAGAACTTTTCCTCTCGCCAGTTCTTGGATCAAGGTAAACATCAACTCCAACGTGCGGTTACGAATCGAGGTGAAGTTGTGTGGATCGTTCCAAGTGGCAGCAGCAGCTACGTGAAGACCGGGCGTCATTGCGTCAATGGTGACAAACTGGCGATGAATTTGACAGGCGTGTGTGTGAGCTGCGCTAGCTGAATAGTGCCCAGTGCCCAGTCAAGCTCTGCTGGCGACGTGGAAATCTGTAGCTGCATGTCGATGGCGATGGCGATGTTCGGAGGATGTGTCGGTGTCACTGTACCTGCCCGGCTCGGCCGCTGCTCGCCGACGAGGCGCGGCCGACGACCTCGACGGCTCGACGAAGCAGGCCCGCCCGAAGGCCACGGCAGCCTGGAGGGGCGACGCCGTCGCGTCCATGGCCCTGGCGCGCAGCTCCAGTGGGCAGCTGTCGTAGACGACGTACGTCGCGCAATGAAACGAAGACGAAGGGGTCATCACCTTGCAAACAGTATTGTCACAGGAAGATGTCTACTTGACCGTTTCTGAATGTTCAAGTGTTGTTTCTTTTTTTTTCATTTTGAAAAACAATGTTTAGTTCAGCAGTTGGGGGTATGATCTGGACGCAATTTGTACCATATCTTTTTCGTAAGCAATACGACTTACCATGTCTTTTGTAGGGTGGTAGAAACCATGCAAGGGCCAAGATACGGGTGGGCATAAATTAACCGAAAACCAAACTAAACTGAAATAAACACTATTTTAGTTTTTTTATAATCTTCGGTTTTTTATTTTTATTAGACGAATTTTACGGTACACCAGAAGTATTATGAATCGTTTATTTGTTTTGATCTAATGGTTAAGAAATATTATGAACCATTTATTTTTCTATGCAGACTTTCTAATTTTCTGCACAAACTTTCTAATTATCTATCGATCACTAAATATTTTTAATTTTAGTTTATTTTTAATCTTAACTAAAATCAATGGCCTAGATTAATTTAAAGTATTACTCCTTAGGAGTTAAATGTTGTGCCGTAACATAGCTCTATTATTAATTTCGTTTTTTGATTTTCTGTTTGGTTTTCATTCATAAATTGTGAGGGATGAATTAGATAATTAGATTGTTCGGTGAGACTGTGAGGGATGAATTGAGATCGAAAGGGCGCGCGGTTAAAATATGCAGGGAAGAGGTTA
>KE371994.1:336843-365849 GCA_000418225.1 Zizania latifolia
TGTATAGTGCAAATTTCATTTGGGAGGTATTACAGATTATCGGTACAAGCTACCAAGAACCACTTTACAATCAACAAATGTAATCTGACCTACAAATACAATACTCGTAGCAACAAGTACACCAGCAAACCAGATGCAACCATGCAACAGCAGTATTATATAAACAACAGCACTGTGGAACTAAGAACTACTACTGCTAACCACCCATCATCTGAAAGATGACCAATGAAGAACGCCACAAAGGCGTCTCGCTGATGGCACATTGCTATTGGTCATGCCAAAAATCTCTTGTTGTACATGGCTACATGTATCCCCTCGGTTGATCAAAGTCATGGGCCTGGGCCGAACTCGAGGGTGCCCTAGGTGAATGACTGTGCTACGGAAGAAGTTGTGACCAGACCAGAGAGCAGACCGACAAGGGTGCCACTGTTGTAAGTGCTGGACTCTGTCTGCAGGGTATTGTCCCTAGAGTCGACGAAAGTGTCGTTCTGGAACGGCCCGCCCACAAGGGCACCCATGGCGATATTCGGGTTTGGACTCGGCGAATGAAGATACTGGAACCCTTTGCAGCCTGTTTTCGCATCAGCAGGGATGGACGCCCCTCTGTGGTGTACCTGCTGTGGATAGTTGTCCCCATATCCAACCAGGTAGCTAAGCTTCATTGGGTTGTCACCCAAGATGTAGTTAGCCTGACATGCAACAAAACAACATATATTGGAAACTTATTGTGAACACCTTCCCAGCCATGTTGAGTCATGGCAACCAAAGTAATCACAGATGCATAGTCAAGCAAGAAAAGCAAATGTTGAGTCCCAAATATGCCAATGGCTCATGACAGAAAAAAATAGGTCATGTCAATACAAGGAGAGTTTTATGGTGTTGTGTGTAAAATTTAGATAAACCACATGCTAACTGGAATTTTTAGTATCTTATATGATTTTCCATAATTCACCTGTGATATAGCAAAATTGCGTATGTCTGTTGGACTGTAGTACTTTCCACTGCACTGCACTGCTGCTGTTTGTGATGTGAGCATGTAGTCGCTGTAAACAACAGCGAGGAATGCTGCATTTGTGGCATGCTGGAGAGAATTCCATGGACTTATCCACACCAATCCCCCTGCATAAAGATCAACATCGTATGGCGAACACAGGCAAATGAAATACAGGTTGCGCGTATTCTGCTTAACAAAAAAAAATGAAGCTCTCCGATATGCATAGTTCCTCCTTGTATTCACTCATAATAACAACAGAAGAATTTCAACATACCACCAGTCCTACTAGCAGTAGCCGATGGAGAATCTGGTAACAGCCCACAAATGACAGCTTCTGCAGTGTCTCTGTACATTTTGAGTCCCATATTTTCAGCATTAGATGTCTGTTTGGATCCAAAAAAATATATTCTTGACAAGAGCACCTGCGCATATTACACAAAGTGTACTTAAAGTTATAATGTTTGATCAAAGAGCGAACTCTAATGAAAACAAAGGAACATAAATAAGACAGCTTCTTCCATCTAACAAAATTTGCTTGGTAAAAGTTCATGCAAAATCACAACCTGTGTCCCTGCGAGTTTGTCATCCCAACTGAACCATGTTGGCCTTCCCCAATCAGCAAAAGCTTTTCCATTCTGTACAGTCACATAACTGAGATATGTCTGGTCACCTGTAGCATGATAGAGCCAACTTGCTGCCCACAGGAGTTCATCAACATAGCCAGTAGAATTATAGTAGTTTTGGAGCTTCGGATAGCTGTCACTGGCGATGCCTCTATAAGTGTCAGCAAAAGTAAACAATTTCTGAGCATGTTGAAGAAGTAAATCAGAATATGTAGTGTCTGTGGATTTGAAAACCATTGATGCTGCTGCCATAGCTGCAGCAGCCTCAGCAGCGACATCTGATCCAGGAGACTTCTGGTTAATCTGTGTAAGTGGCCTTTTCTCAGACATAGTCTCTGGCCTTTCCCAGCAGTTGTGATCTAGATCAGGATCACCAACCTATCAGGTAGCAATTTTATGTGTTAGTTGATTAGTTCCATAGGTTAAACAAAGTGAGGATGATGTATCTCTTGGCCACCCAAATTATAATTCTTTGTTAGATAGACAAACTAAAAGAGGCAATTAACTTGCTTTGATCTGATTTCATTTTCTTAATGTTCTTTACACCCTGCCAAGTATGCACGACTAAACATGTCAGACAAGCATTGAGTGATAAACTAGCTTCCACAAATAGAGAAATTCAGCTCCTAAAAACGAATGCCATTCCATCCCATCAAGGGCTAATTCTACATTTAAGAGATGACTCTTTTACCGTACATTTATTACCTCTTGAAGAGGTAAGAGATATAATTAATCTCAGCCATTGTTTAGAAAAAAGTGACATATTATCTCTTAAGAAGTAAGACGTCGACTTCTTTTAATCGTGACCATTAGATCAAGGTGATTATTACCTCCTATGAGATAAGACATCAATTTCTTTTAATCATGGTCGTTAGATCTATAAAAATAAATTGCTTTTATTAATTCGATGTACCTTAAAATTAAGGTAAAATTTGCCTTAAGAGATCTTTTCAAGAAGAAATGGGATCAGTCCAACCTTATTCAATCCAGTATAGGGGTACAATTCCCAGTTTCCCATGCATACTAGTACCTTGGAATATTGGGGTATCTCATACTGATAGTGTGAAAAGAATACAACTGTACCGACAAAACTAGAAAAGGACACTGGCATTGGACTCGCAACAAATACGTCAGTTTAAACATATCAAGCAGAAAATGAAATACCTCCTAACTATTAGGTGTCCAGATCATGACATCTGACCTGGCTTCTTGCATCTTACCAACCAAACTTTCCCTCTACTGAAATGCCGTCAGGCTCCAATAAACCACAACTAAAGCAAGCCCAGATCACTCAAAACTTTTACATTAGTGTAAAGAAGTACACTCTCAGTTACATATTACAATTCGTTTAACTTAAACTTCTTGCACTTTAACCAATTTTACAAAAAAAATATTAACAATTACAACATCAAATTAGTTTCATTAAATCAACCATTAAATATATTTTGATTTATTTGATACAGTAAATGTTAATATATTTAGAAGTTTGTGTAGGATGATAAAGCTCTAACCTGAATGTAGAACACGTTGTCATCGGAATGTGCATTGACGAGGAAATCCGTGATCCATCGGAGCGCATCAAGCGCAGGGTCCAGCTGCTTGGCGGCACTCATCTGATCCCCATACTCGAGCACGGACCACGAGAGCACCGTTGCCGTGAACGCCATTGGGAAACTAAACTTGATATGATCACCAGCATCGTACATTCCCTTAGAGAGATCCAGCCCCGCTTGTTTCCCATCATCCAGCGCCGAATCCCCCCGCCACGGGATCTGGTTGTTCTTCAGCTTCCCCGCTGCAAAATAGCAACAGAAATCACCAAGAATTTCCCAAACGGATGCCATTTCGGAGCCAAAAGAGCAGAAAAGATTGGAGATTGTGCCCTTGTTCCGCATCCGAAGCTGGAACAACCAAAGCGCTAATCTTCGTAGCTAAAGCAACAAACCAGGTGTGAAAAGCAGCCAATTCCACAGTTCGATGTGTAGATTTAAGTGTAATCATCACAGAAAGGAAGTCATTTTGCAGAAGAGCGTAAAATTTCCACCACAGAAGTCAAAACCATCAGGATATCTGGATATGGCCACTGAAATTAGCAAATAATTTTCCCATCAACTTTCCTAAATGTGCAACGATTGGTAAAATTCCTCATCACCCAGGAACAGAATTTACCAGAGCACCAGAAACGAACGAATTGACCTCTCCAAATCCAAATGTGGCGCCAGAAAGGAGCAACATTTGCAGCCAAAGCCAACGAATTACAGAAACATTGCCAGGAGAAGCAACAAGCAGCGAGCAGGTGGGGGCAGAGATGGAGCGAGGGGCACTCACACTTCTGGACCTGGAAGAACTGGAGCGCCACCCCGAGCGCATCGCCGTACTTGGAGTCGATAGCCCCCGGCGGGCCCGGCACGGGGAGCGGCTTGAGCTTGCGGCCGCCGCCCCCTGGTTTCCTCTTCATGATGGCGACCACCGCCGCCGTGGCCACCAGCGACGCCACCAGCGCGACGATCAGCCACCCGCAGCAGCCCCGCGTCTTGGACCCCATCGCATTAGGCCGCCTACCTACCCACCTACCCACGGGGGGCCTCTTCCTCCGGTGCGCGCTCGAAATAGGCCGGCGCGCGGCGGCGCTCTCCTCTCTCCGCTGCTCGGCCCGGCGCGGCGGTGAGTGGGAGGAGCTCGGAGCAGGCAGGCGGCAGCCTATCTTCTATTGCAGCGGTTGGGCTGGTAGGAAGTCTGGGTCACTATCGGTGGGGCCGTGGGGCTTGATTGGTGCGGTGGGCCACCTCTGGCAGCGAGAGGAGATGGACGGTGTGGTCGTGTGGGGTCGAGCACCGCACCGACAGGGCAGCGGAGACGGGCCCGGCGCTGGATCGTTTGCGAGCGTGTCCGAACTGTATTTATGTATTTAGGTGTGCACCGTACCGTACGTACATAGCGCCTGTTTGCCTCTGAAATGAAATGCATCAGGAGACGTGGAGCTGAGAAACATATATTACTATTTTTTATATATTTTCTAGAGCATATCTATTGATCTATAAAAAATA
Source organism: Zizania latifolia (assembly GCA_000418225.1). Taxonomy (NCBI): domain Eukaryota; kingdom Viridiplantae; phylum Streptophyta; class Magnoliopsida; order Poales; family Poaceae; genus Zizania; species Zizania latifolia. The sequence continues at coordinate 341,508 of KE371994.1, forward strand.
AGAATTTAATAATGTTTGATTCTCAGCTCTATCGAACATAGCCAAGAGCTCATCATGCACGGTGATGTGTAGGGACGGCAACGTGAACATTTTTTGGCGAGGAGAGATACTCGTGCCTGTTCTCTGCTAATCAATTTTCTCTCTTTTTCTATCCCCATCCTCAAACTCACGAACATTATTTTCCTGTCCCCATTCCTCGTCGAGTTGACGGTACATATTGAGAAACAAAATCCCCTTTGAACAACACGACGAGGTTGGTCGACAATAGGGGCTTGGCGTGGCCACGTGGTGACGCGGTGCGGCTTGGGCACCTAGCACGATTGGAGGTTTATATGATATATATACTCTCTGGTATGAGTTAGCTCACATATAAAAAATTATCGGGTCTCTAGGCGGGAAACAGGGATGAGAAATGGCGGAGCGTCCTCGCTTCACCCTCTCATGAAAACCATACTCGTACCCTCTCATGGATATGAAATTTCCCCCATACCCATACTTGCATGAGTATTTCATTCCTGATGGGTACCTATACCGAAGGCATGACCGCATAAAACAAATAAACCTGCTGCTTGGAGCAACGTCGATAGGAAGCGGGACAGAGTCGTCAGTGCAGCACGATAGGAGCGGGACGAGGTTAGCAGCTCACCGAGGATGATGAATGCAAATAAGGAATGCACATAGAGGAATTGAGTGAGGTATTAGGGTTTGTTGCCGGGCTAGTCGGTTGGTATTGAGCTCTTTGCATTTTAGCCCAACTAAAATATCCTGGCATATAGAAATGGATACTACTTAATTTTTCATACACATATCCACTTACTATATAGATGTATTTTTTCTCGATTTATATACCTATAGATACCAATTTTTTATACTTATCTAAAAAATAATTACTCACGAATAAATAGATATCAGATACCGTTAACATTCGTCCTTTTCCCTCGACTATCCTCCCAGGAGGCAAGTTTTTTCTCATCCCATCACCGAGGAATTTCCTGCAAGGAACAGGAAATTAGGCCGTCGCTGTCCCTTGTGTTGTGCACCTAACTCTGATACGGTATTTGTTGTGCTACTGCCTACCGGCAAGGAGTCGTCTAGACATCTCATGGCACAGGGAGACGTTGATTTCGTGAACGTCCATGTAATTATGTTTATTACATAAGGACGTACGTCTACCAATGCACACTATTTACGCTTGCAGTTCGTGAAATTTTGTGGGGCTACGTTATTTGATGAAAGTGAGATTATATTTTCTGTACAACTCTTGTATTTATTTCTAAAAGATTGTAGCTAAAGTTGCGATCTAACATATATTTAGTTAATCTAAAATTTAGTTCCGCCGCACAGCCAACGATACGGTTTTCTAGTTAACACAATAATTTCCGAGTCTTAAGAGTGTGCAGACTTTCTTCAACTATATATTTCTGATTTTATTAAGACTAATTCCGATTAACTCTATAACAATTTTGCCTAACGTGACATAGATGGATAGACACTTAATAGTTGAGATGAGGTGGCTCATCATAGCGTGATAAAGGAGTTGGATATGAAGTACACTCGTTGGTTGGTGTAATCATATCAGGTTTACAAAACCGTAATAATCAGATCAGTTACTACACAATTTTCTTTTATCTCAGCTGGTATTAAGCAATATTTTTTTTTATTAAACTAGACTAATAGCAGTAAAAATCAGACACATTTTCATTTATCTCAGCTGGTATTAAGCGATATATAATTTTTTATTAAACTAGACTAATAGCAGTAAAAATCTGACAGATTACGATAATCAAATTTTACGACTGTCAGCCACAGCCGACAAACCCTAAACCATATACGCATGGGTCCAACGGTCCAACCAAATATTGCATCGTAAGCAATGAACTGCCGATGGGGATTGGGACGGTGGTGGCAGTCTCCTTTCTGCTTGTGACGACAAAGGAATTTTCGAAGTTCGTGTTTATGCAACTGATCTGGAAAACAATGCATATGTGATTTTGGGTGAGGTCATAGATGAGATCTTGGAATCTGAGTTCGACCCCTTTTTAAATCGTTGTGCAGTACCAAAAACGTTTCATTCAAGAGAATGCCAATGATATTGGAGCACAGGCTAGTGGTAATCAAGCATATTAACAATATCTAAGCTAACCTATGACTATGATTTCCGTATTTAAAGCTGATGTAAAAGTCAGTCGAGCAGGATGAATGACAGACGACCATACCTGTTTCCGCCAGACTCCAGTCCAATTGGAGCAACCTAATTCATCATAATTTTATAGCTGTGTAAGTCATAAGCACGGAAGAAAGCAGTAATCCGCCAATCACCATTTGTCATGCATGAGATGAAAAATAGCTGCTCTGAAACAATGGGGGCAGGAATCTCATTCCAAGGACAACTTAGCGTGTGAGTGCATCATCCAACCAGAAGCAGATTACGCATCACAGTCATATTCATCTCTGAGACAGCTCACAACAGGACCTTGCGAATCATTATTAGTCCATGGTCCATTCCATTGCAACAAATCCGGTTACCTTGTTTGTCTCTTGGCACGCTTCCGAAACCGACAACGCAAAATTTGGATCGACACAGTTGCAAGCAACCACCATATCTGCTGCTTGTTGACACCGACACTGACGACAAGACCAGGAGCACCGTTTGGCGATGCAATGGGTATACATCTCTAGCTCCAAAATATATGTTGGATCTAGAGATATGAAGGCTCTGTTTGGTAGAGCTCTAACTTCACAACTCCACTCCAGAAGTGGGGTGTGGAGTGGAGTTGTGAAACAGCATTAACTCTGCTCCACCTGCTTCTAGTTCATTTTTTTTGGATCACTTCACTCACTCCGCTCATATTTTTTGTGGAGCTGAAATCGTTTGGTAGAGCTCCAGCTCCAGGAGAGGTGAAGTTAGAGTTGGAGCTCTATCAAACAGGCCCGAAGTCTAGAGTGGAAAACAGTCATTGCAATACCAAACAAGTTGTACAAAAAGAGGTCTTTATATATTTATTTTTCTTGATGATGCAGGTAAGGGAACATTGATAACTGACCTTGTGGACCTTGTGGTAGTTAGTCTGGACTCTGGGCGCCACCTTAGCATCACCAGGGCACGAATTATGGTTTGGTGCCTTGCTGGTAGTTGCTCGTAGTGTGATGCTAGATAAAGGACCAAACCAACAATGTTGACAAATGCATTCCGTATTAACAGAAGGTTAGCATGGCAATCATGGATCCAGTGGATTATGGTTAATTTGTACAAATTTATACATTAGCGCTCAAATGCTCATAATTACCTGACCCAGACCCACCTTCCTGCCACAACCTGCTACCAAATAACCAGAATTCCATCACTCACATCATAACTCAGCTAAGTACTGCTAGCTCAGAACTGGTACATGCATTATGCATAACAAAATGAGCAAAGAATTCAAATATTACAGTCCTCACTCAATTGATGAATAGGAAACTAGGAATATTAGCATGTCATATTGCATGGTTGCTCAGTAGTAAAACAGTGCATAGCATGGTCTGGCACAGAGTAATTGTCTTAACATCTTACTGTATAAAGTGTACTAAAACAAAAAAAAATGCATAGAAAAAGACAAACTTATTATTGAACATGTAGTTGAGAGATCCATCGCTGTTCAGATCTTGAGAGAAAATAAAAGGTGAAAAGGAAAAACTAAGCAAGCAGATAAAAACATTGCCTTGTCGCTACATCAACAAATCAATGATATCCTGTTGTCATATTGGACTGATTAATCTGCAAAACCAACTATTACATCGTCACAAGGCTGCTTGATCTCCAAAATCCTGCAATAAACAGCATTTCAGTCAGACACAACAGAAAGGAAGTGAAAGACGGGCACAAATATAGCGATATACAATCGAATGACTTTCTTTTATTTTAGTGTGTTTCCTTAAAACCCTTTGGAATCAACATCAGAGTAACTGTGTGCAATGCAGTAAAATTATAAAAGCTGCAATGTAAAGAAAAGCCATAGTTGCACCAACATCCTATGCCACAGAAATTCATTAAGAGATACTGTGCACAATGCCGTAAAACGCCTGCAATGTACACAAAAACCAATGTTGCACTTCAAGACAGAAATTTGTTACGAGATGCTCTGGATCCACTCTCTTTTTTCTTCCATCGAAAATCAGTACATCACAGCAACAAGCGCTGAAATACCTCTTGTCTCTTTATAGCCATCCCGATACACAGATGTCAAGAAAGTACAGTATTTATGTACTCATTGTTTTCAACATAAAGAAGGATATAAGGTCTTGCCTGAGAATTAGTAAAAGCATATACTGATTTTAGCACGAATGAATGAACACATTTGATTAGTTAACAGCATACCTGATAAATGTGGCCAAAGACTTGGTCATCAATCATACCATGCATTTTTCTGTTATGTTACCACCAGAAGTTAAAGCATCAAATATAGCATCATCAGTGCAAGTATTGTATACCATACCACATTGACATCCCCTTTGCATTTATTTTGAAGTGTACATTACACGAGTTAGCCTAATGAGCTGCAGTATTATGTCCACTCCTGGGAAATATACATGGTCTACAGCAAACAAGGGCCACCAATAATTCAAACACAAAGAACCCCATGCTACTCCAAACAAAAAGGGTCCATCTCCAGTTCCAGAGTATTCTCTTGAGCAGAGGTAGTACAGCCTCAAGCTTTAGTGATGCAGCATAGATCTCTGGGATGCCTGCACCAGGACTAAATTCAGACCGTTGTTCAAGGATTATCCTTATTCCTGTTACTGATACAGAAGCCTCTGCAATGCCCCTCATTTTTAATCTTATGACCTGAGATTCTGAGGAATAACCAGACAAAAGAGACACGCTCTGCAGAAAAGTCTCTATGAAGTGCATATGGACACTCTTAAACTTTAGCATGCATGGCTGACTTGAAGTAGATATCACTTTGCCATCTGCTGATAGAAACTCTGCTTTTACCTAAAATCAAGGGGAGAAGGGAAATCAGATTGAAGATAATATTAGTGTAATTAACATGCTACATTTGTTACTAAAAATAAAGGCTTATAAATATTAAAGACATAAAACTATGCATTTTGTGAAGATGATACATACTATGATATCTCAACTCATAATAATTAAAGAATCACATGAAGTAAGTATATGCTGCTTTGACACACTACAGGTTGGAAAGTATATTTCGTCAAGATATTGGACCTTCGAACTAGATAATGACAGTTAACATAACTCTCTCATTAATAACCATATTGTTGGGATGGCTATATGAACATTTGCACAGTACAGTTTCCTGTATCAATGTTTTATTAGTCACGCGGCTAATATATTCAACTTCCATAAGTTAACAGCTAATATTGGCATCATGCCATCATGAAACCATGACACTACATGCACTCATACCACACCTCTCATGTTCAAAATTCATCTGTCTGCCTGTCTGGCAGCGTTTTTTTTGTATCAGTTATCATCATATCAACATTTTAGTTTCAGTTGGTGTCATAGGCCCACCAGATTCCTTCAATATTCATGTTGTACTACAAGTAATGTCCATGTATTTTTGTTGTTATCATTCCATCTTCTTTCATTAACATATATTCTGAAGAATCAAAAATGTCTTAATAATTACTAAGCTAAGTAAGCTTTGTAGACGCCCATTTGCATTCATATAAATATTTGAGCAAATTCCTTATATGCCATTGAATTTTTCTTGGTTTCCATATTTGCCACTCAAAATTGTCCCTTCCCTTATATGCCCCACTAATTCAATTTTGTTTACCCTTTTGTGCCACTACAGTTAGGCGTTAGTTGATCATTAAGTTGGCAATAAAAATACCTATTTTCCCTTTTGTACGGTAAATCTTTTGTCTATCTAATTTTGGACTGCTAGAGGCTATTAAATCTGAGAATCTACCCATTCTAATATATTAATATAAAAAATAAAACCATAATTATCATGAAATTGATTTTCTATACATGTATACATATTACTTTTATTCACATAATTGCATATAAATATATATAAAATAAATTTCATCACAATTATGACTTATTTTTAAAAATTAATTTCATGATAATTATGATTTTATTTTTTTAGTATTAATACATTATAATGGGTAGATGCCCAAATTTAATAGCCTCTATCAACAAAAAAAATTAATTAGGCAACAGATTTACAGCACAAAAGGGAAATTATACATTTTTATTGCCGACTTAAAGGTCAACTAACAGTTGACTGATGGTAGTGGCCCAAAAGCATGGGCAAAATTGAATCAGTGGCATATAAGGGCCAATTTTGAGTGACAAATAAGCTTTCGGTGGCATATAAAGAATTTTCTCTAAAAATTTAGGTTGGCATATCCAACAAAAGGAAGAACCAAAGTCCTATAACAGAGTTCTATCAAAAGTTACTTTTAGTCAACCGTATAAACTTATGTATAACAGAACTTGTGATTGCACGTTAATTGTACCTAAGCAGCATAGTGTGCAATGTACTTGTGATTGCCCAAGTGATTGTAATAGTAAAAACTCGATTTTATGTCCCCTGTTGAGAGCCAATTCTACAAAACAACATGCAAATCCTTCTAATCCTGGTAACTTTTCGCTGAACATTTCAAATTTCCAATAGGAGTATATAACATCTCATTTGGTAGGTATGCCCTACTGAGGTCAAATTTGGTGTCTCCTCATTTGCTAGGTATGCTCTGAGACTGTCATGAAATGAAAAAAAAATGATCTTCTAACAACATTGACAGTATTGGTTTATTTGGCAAAGCTTCAATCAAATATCATTCCTCCCTTTCATAGTTTAGAATGTTCTTAAAGGGAGTGACTAATGCCAAACCATTTTGGCAAGGACCAGCAGGAAATGTACCTGGAAGACTCCAAGCCTCCGGTTGTAATCCGACTCAGGCAGCGTCAGAGATACTTCAAGCTGCATCTGCTGATTCGGTGGTACCGACTGCTGTACAGGCACAAATGACACCGGGCTCGGTCTGGTGTAATCAAAATTCAGTGTCTCCGTCACCTGAATGGGTTCCTCCACGACTTTCCCCACCAAGAGGCCCCCTCCGAGGAAAGCCATGACCAGCAGCGTGCACAGAACCACGCAGACGTACACAGCCCAGAGCGACCCCCACACCAGCCTCGCGGCCAGGCGCCCCACCCCTTCCCCGCCTCCGAGCCGAGCGGACAAGGCGCCCGTCGCCTGTCCAGCCACCCCGAGCGCCCACGCCCTAGCTCGCCGCACCAAGCCGAGCGGGTCGGTCACAAAGAGAAACCACCATTGCAGAAGCCGAATCGGGAATGTGAGACAGCTGATTAGCGCGCTGACTTGGAAGACCACTGCTTTGATGACGAGCACGGCGAGGGACTCGAGAATGCTCGGCGTAGGTGTTGGTGAAGGCGTCGTTGTCGGCGTTGTCTTGGTGTCCCGCGCCTCCGTCTCATTCTCATCTTCCTCCTCGGGCGACGGGGGAGGATGTTGCGAGTTTGTGTCCTCGTCGGAGTCGGGCTTGATGGGCTCGTCGACGACGGTGATGGTAGAGGAATCAGAAAGAGAAGGGGACGAGGCGAAGGTGGCATCGGTCTTCTTTAGACTTCTGCCGCGGCGTGGGCGGCGGCGGAGGGTGGAGGAGGAAGGGGCGTGGAGATGGGGAGAAGGGATGGAATCGAGGGCGTCGAAGAAAACTTCATCGGAGTTGAGGGAGGTCGAGGGGGCGGCCAATTCGTCGCTGTCCATCGCCGGGGAATCGGAGGGGTGGTTGTCTGGTGAGTTGCTAGCGGAAGGGGGCGAGGAGGCGGGCGGTGTAGGAGCATGGGGGATGAGGACGACGAGGGCTCCGTGGAAGGGGAGGAATTGTGAACGGTGGGAGAAGAGAAGACGGGCCGGTATTTTTCGGCTACATCCTTGCAGTTTTGCATTTTATTTCTTTGCTACTCCGTCCGTTTCTTTTTTTCTTGACAATCTTAAGGTTTTCAGTCTTAGACTATAATAATTTAGTTTATTAGTTAAAAATATAAATAAGTAATTAGTTTATTAGATAGACTTATTATAATCAACATTTTTATATTATAGTAATTTAATAAGATAATATAACTTGAGTTTTTTTAATTTATTACTCTAGAAAGACTAAAATACACATCGTACTTTTAAAGAAATTATCTACTATTATTTCATACTCAAATTTTTACTCTCCTCATTTCATTTTGAGGATATTATAATTTTTTATCATCCAAATATAATAATCTATACAAGCAATAATTTAGGTTATGTTTGGTTGAGCTGTAGATTTTAAAAAAATTGTTGTGTGCTATAAAAAACTAATGTGAGCTGAGACTGTGAAAAAGTTAAGAAGTTGTTTAATATAAGATAGAAAAAAGAAATAAATCGGTATGTCACTAATGAATGGCATGGTGGGTAATTATTATTCAACTTCGGGCTGATAATCTGCAAAATTTGAGGTAGAAGCAACTTTTTATTTTGTACATTAAAAATCTGGTGTGTTTCGAGAATCTGTTAGTGAGTGAGCTGTTTGGTTTAGCTTTTATTTTTTATAAAAACTGATTAAAAAAGTTGAACCAAACATACTTTAAATTGTCAAACTGCTTACAACTTATTTCTTTCTAAATTATTATAAGTTAATAATAACCTCAAGTTGAAACAAATAATGTCAAATTATTAATGTTTTGGTGATTAATAAGTCACTTTAGATTTTAGACTGTATATCTCTATATGTATGTAAACTCATTAACTACAACGTACAACACAACCATATTTAATACAAGTAAAATAGAAAATATACACACTAATTAATTATTATTTGATATATAAGAATACAAAACATCAACAATTAAGAAACCAGAGTATGTAATGCAATTGTTATTTTTAAATAAAAAATCTATTGATTTTTTTGCCGCGGAGCCATTTTTTTTGCATTACATTCCTTACGAAATTCATATTTCACATTCGTTTGCGAAATATTTCAAACTTAGTCTATTGCGATTTCGAGAGGATGCAGGGTGTGTTGTGTGATTTGATCGTGGGATCCTCGATCCCATTCCCACGTGTTGTGCTATGCTGCCACGCAACCTCTCTCGCCGGACCGCGTGTCATCTTCGTGCGTCCAAAGTCCGAACAACTCAGCAGATAACGAGACTACCGAGACGAAGCAAGAGAAAAAAAGGTAGAAGGTGCAATTTTTTAAAAATAATATTTAAAAAAAATACATTTCTGGTATCATCGTTTCAAAAAATACAAATCTAAACATCTGTCGATACTTATACTTAAAGATGAGTATTTTTTTAAAATTACATTTCTGCGGTTTGTTTTAAAAAAATGCAAATGTAGAACTATCGACAGACCCGGTCTTGTCGACAGTTAAACCGTCAAAATGACATAAATCCAACTTCTTGTGTCGTATGTGGTACCTTTCAGCCGTAGATAAGTGAAAAAAAATAACCATATGTACTATTTCTAAGCTAAGTTAGAGAGAATTGATTTTTTAGATAAACATCCGTATATGTCACTAAAAGTTTATTGGTGCTATATATGTCACTAAAATTTTACTATTTTTATATATGCCACTGCTTTAATTTTCTGTGTCTATATGCGACATTGCCGTTAGTTTTAACCGTTAATCAACATTAGTTTTTTTTAAATATCAAAATTGCCCTCAGCTCATAAAACTAGTTAGCTTGCTTTGCTCCCGGTCGGTTCCAGTTGCGCTAGATTGAATGAGTGATTGATACACGCGTGATGACTGGAGCGAGTGCTATCTAATCACATAGCTTAAATCATCTTTGATTTTTAGTGAGCTGAGAACAGTTTTGGCATTTAGAAAAAATTAACGTTGACTAATGGCTAAAACTAATAGCAATGGTATATGTGGATAAAAAATTGAAGGTGTGACATATATAAAAACAGTAAGTTTTCAGTGACATATATGGGAACCGATAAACTTTTGATAGCATATACATAATTTTCTCTTGATTTTATACAGGGATTTTTCCTTCTTAATAGCTATGAACACATCTAGAAATAATCATAACATGTGATAGAGGAAGTACCATTATTTTCTTACGTTTCATGGCATCAGATTAGCTGAATGTAAATGAATTTATAAAACTGAAAACGTTTACGAGGAAACAATTTAAAGCATGCTAAAAAATGTAGGCAGTGTTATCCATAGGAAAATGGGATTACTGCGTAACGATAAAACATGTGACCTCTGCCAAAAATTCCAAAGTGGCACGGCGCACGCGCCTCCCCTATTAATTGCTATAAAACGGCAACGAGCCCGTCGCCTCCAAAAAAACACACGCGCCCGCACGCGATCCGGACCACCGCAGCAAGGGGAAAAACTCAAAAACCCTCTTCTCGTGTTCTCCGATCGGAGGTGGTGAGGCGAGGCGAGGCGACCGAGGCGGCGAGATGAGGGGGACGAAGCGGCCGCTCGGCGTGGTGATGTCGTGGGTGCGGCGGCAGCCGCCCAAGGTGAAGGCCTTCCTGGCCGTCGTCGCCGGCATGGCCGCGCTCGCCTTCATCCGGTTCATCGTCCACGACCACGACAACCTCTTCGTCGCCGCCGAGGCTGCGCACGCGCTCGGCATCGGCGTCCTCATCTACAAGCTCACCAAGGAGAAGACCTGCGCCGGTTCGTCTCGCTCTTCTCGCTTCGCTCACTTCTCCTGTTCCGTCGCGCGCCTCGATCCGTCGAGATCGCTGGATCCGCGACTTTGTAGCTCGGGAGTATGACTTGTTCATGGATTTTGCGTTTGATTTCGCGCTCGTTAAGTCGTTTTCGGGAGGATTAGCCATTTTCTATGGCGAACATCTAGGAGGCTACAGCCTCTGCATGTTCTGAAAATTATTCAATCTATTTAATTTCTGACGTCCCTCTCTGTTTTCCGAAAAACAGTTTCTGACGTTTCACGTTTCATTCTGATTTCCTACTAGCAGAATTGTATGGGCGGGAGAGACGCGTTACACTGTGATGTTGTAGGGTTTTGATACGGGAGAAATTAGCTAATTGCTGATCTGATGATATGGTTAGTTCTGCAAGCTTGTGCCATGTTAGCAAGCAGTGATAGTAGCATGATTATGATTCGTGAGGAGATTCATGATGTCGGTAATTTTTTTGTAGTGTAGTGTTGAAAGTAACCGAAGCAAGTTGGGGATAAACGCCTCTCTGATTGTGTTATGTTTTTGGTATAAAGTAATGGTGAACAGCCTACCCTGTCCTGGTTTAGATATTGGGTGCAGGTATCGTCGTGTTAGAGATGTACAAATATGTGAGATTTGCCCTATTACTCATCATCCGCTGTCTATGTTTTTTCTTGCTTGCATGGTTTGCAACCTAAATACACCGCAAGTACATTTTGGTACTGTATGTGTGAATGATTGAAGATACGTTGAAGCATAAGTTTGTTACAGTTTCGATATGTGTTCTATATTTTTTATTAATGCACTATTGCACTGATTTACTAAGATCTTAAGAACTGTCTCTATCGTATCTCTTACAGGATTATCCCTCAAGTCTCAGGATTTAACTGCATTGTTTCTAGCTGTTAGACTATACTGCAGCTTTGTTATGGAGTATGACATCCATACTGTGCTGGATACTGCTACACTTGCAGCTACTCTTTTTGTTATTTACATGATTCGGTTCAAATTGAGATCAACTTATATGGTGGACAAGGACAATTTTGCACTGTACTACGTGGTAAGAATAATGAACTTTTATCCCCTATAACATACAAATTTAGGTTGGTAATCATAAGCTAGCTATGGTTGTAGTCTTACACAATTTTTTTAGTTTGATTACACTTATAAAAACTGCTCATAAGTTCTCTAGACCACCATTTCTGTTTTACTTCTCTGGAAATTGGTATCTCTGTTTCCCAGTATTTATGTTTTGCAAGTTATGTGGTGAGTTTAGCAAATGAACTGGCACTTTTGAGTTTTGTCTAGTAGAAGGTGTTATCTCATTAAGTGTTTAATCTGTAAGTAGTGTGCTGTTTCACATTCTAATGGCACGATAAATATAAACATCCGGATGAACTCTCACCCTGGATGTCTTTTGGTGGCTGAATATCTGAAGACATGTGAAACCATCTTTTTTTTGTCAGTAATGGGTCTGTAGAATTGCTGTCACTTTATTAATCACAGAAAATGTTGAGCCCATAATGTATGTGGAGATTGTGACCACATTGTTTTGCTTTCTGAGTCAGTGTAATGCTCCATTAATGCCTTAGTTAAAATGCATGCTGATTTATTGTGTTTGTTTATTTGATACTTTTTTGAAGGTGGTACCTTGTGCTGGGCTAGCACTACTTATTCATCCTTCAACATCTCATAACATTGTGAACCGTATCAGCTGGGCATTCTGTGTTTACTTGGAAGCTGTCTCAGTGCTGCCACAATTGCGTTTGATGCAAAACACAAAGGTAATTACTGCCATGCATTTTCCTTCACCTCAGGGGTGAAGTTTCCTGAACATGTTTTCCATCTTTGGCAGATTGTTGAACCGTTCACAGCTCATTATGTATTTGCATTGGGAGTTGCAAGGTTTCTTAGTTGTGCCCACTGGGTTCTTCAGGTTTGTCTTCTAAACAAACCCCCCAAGCTCACTTTTATATGTGTGCTCCTGTTTATTGATTATGTCATAACTTTCTTTGTTCCTTTCATATCATACTCAACACACATAATTCCAGCGACTAATTTATAATCATATTTGAGTTGTGGCATCTGTTGTTGGCTGTTGCTGTCATCTGTTTTCTGTAATATGTTCTCCTTTGATAAAAGATGCCTTGTTCTGTTAGTTTCCCAATTCAGTGGCATCATCATCATGGAATAACATGATTATGTGGTGATTCTTCCCTTGTTTACGTTACTTACTTTTTCAAGTACAATTGCATCATCAAATATACTTAAAAACTCATATTTTTTTTTGTTATGGACATCTTGAGGAAATTGCTATACTTGTGCACGGCTGCACGCCATAGTTGTGCATGAGTTTTCGAAAATAAAAAACCTATATTCATGCTGCTGAATTTGACACTATACATATGCATGGAAGCTCTGTTTATAAGACAACAAACTCATTATGTAGGTTCTGGATACTCGTGGTCGTTTGTTGACTGCTCTGGGCTATGGCTTGTGGCCATCTATGGTGCTTCTGTCAGAAATCGTGCAGACATTCATCCTTGCTGATTTCTGCTACTACTATGTGAAGAGGTACATCTAGGATCGCTGATCTTGTAATCACTATTTATTTTGTGAACTTAATCTAATGTTTTTTTTTTTTGTGGCGCAGTTTGGTTGGTGGGCAGCTGGTGCTACGGCTTCCATCCGGGGTGGTGTAAGAGTAAGAACCGCAGAAGGATACAGAACTTCCTGCTCACACATTTTTATGTACTCTGAATAACAGTTATGCTGTAGTAGTGTAGCAGTTGCATCATACCTTGTAGCTTGCATCTCACACCAGTTTCGTGTGCAAATCCATGGGTTTGTTGACCAAACAGATGCCCCGTCCGGAAGTCGAAGTTGTTGGCAACCTTGTTCATGCCATGTTTGATACTCCCTCATTTGCGAAAAGCTTTTATTTATAGCACTAAAAAATTGTAGGAATTGAACTAATTTTTGTAAGATTTAGGTGAAATTTTGCGTTCTAAAGTGCCTTCAATTATGTCCAAAAGTATTTTACTATATATTCTTATTTACCATCGGTTTGCAAATCAATAAGTTTTATTTCTTTTATATACATGTCCTTTCATAATATAATTTTTTATTAATAAAAGATATTTTAGTTTTCTACTCTCACCACAAATTTATTGCAAGCAGCTTGCAAAAGTTCCAGATTCATGGAGAACTTTTGCGATTTCTTGAGACGGAGTACTTAGAAGGTACCAGTGCTCGTCGTCATTGTTTGCCTTCTTTGTTGTGGTAACAGGCTGCAGGCGGCTAAAGAATTCACAAGAGTAGTGTTCCCTTTGGCCTTTGCACTAGAAAACCGTTTGCTGCGGCTTAACTCAATACGTAGCAAACGAACCGTAGTGACATCACAAAGGTAATGACAGTGAGACCCTGCACGTTTCTCTGTTATCCATATTAAGTATCGAGAGACAGCATGGAAGGTGCGTAGAATGAATTCTCTCTCGTAATCTTTATTGAAGAACACTTGTATATATAGACAGTAGATGGGGTGTCTCTCCATATTGACGCGATGCTCAGATGAAGATTATCCACTTGAATCAATACTCCACTTGATTGAATCCATCATTACGATCAATGCATGTATTAACTAAAAATCCCTATAAAAAATATAAGGAATAGTATGTAGTGTCTTTGCTCTATTTTGAACTTAGAAGAGTTTTAAAGAACAATTATAAGTCTTTGATATGTCTTTAATATTTTCCAAAAAAACCATAAAGAGAAAAAAAAAGGAAATATGACATACATTTATATTTAATATTGCATCATTAAAAACTTTATACGAGAAACCTTGAAAATAAAAAAGCTTATAAAAAGAAAAAAAAATATAATATGATGCTTTAATGGAACATATTATTGGAAGATTCTTACTCTGAACCTTTCAAATATTGAAGCCGTCTCATGCCAATCATATTTCTATTTTCAATTTTAAAACCTATGGTTTAAATTGATTTTTCTCTAAATATAGAGATCGAATAACTATAGGAGTTTATGATTTGTCAATATTGATTTTCTTCAATATTCTCTTAATATAGATGATTTAGTGTACTAAGATACTGGAGGAAAGGTGTTCAAGTTGTAGAATAAATAAAATTTGGTTTTATTTAAATCCTTCGTGTTGAATTCCATCTTTAAATGATTTTGTGCTTTATTGATATCTTTGATGTTCCCGATGATATTTAAATCATCAACATACACAAATATAATGCAAAATCTTGTTGAGGATTTTTGATGAATAAACATGGGCAATCATTGTTATTTGAGCAACATTTTGTATAATGAGCTCACTAAGTCGGTTGTACCAAATTCTATCCGATTATTTCAAGCCATATAATAAGTTATTAAATTTTACACAATATCTGCTGCGATTAATATTTAGATTCCATTGGAAATCTTCATGTCTATGTTTGAATCAGGTGACTCATAGAAATATGTAGTTACTATGTTCATCAACTGTATAGATAGGTGATTTTATACCGTCAGAGATAGAAGGTATTGAAAAGTATTCCACATATTACTAGAGAGTATGTTTGATTGAAATTAATATTAGATCTCTATATGAACCCTTATACTATGAGTCTCACCTTATGTCTCACTATCTGTCGGGGGATGATCTCAAGGTACCCCCGAGTCACCTTGAGGCGGTCGGACAGAACAATGGATCAGTAGACAAGACATTGAAGACGACCTCAAAAGGGGTCGGACCGGTGGTCGCCAGTAAAACAGTCAACAAGATGTAAAGGGAAGCTCGGATGACGTCCCGAGTTGAGGACTCGGAAAATATCCCGAGTACAAGGACTCAGAAGGCGGAGGCGACAACAAACCCACACACTTAATCGCTGACAATAAAAGACATAACCACCGGTCTTGAATGACTAGTAAAGATAGCAAATAATGACGTGGTTATTAACCTATGATTCATAGTAATTTAACCACTGTAAATGGATTTAATTGGGGGAGTTAAAACCTAACGGTAACCCCCGACCCCTGGGATATATAAAGAGATCAGGGTACCTCCCTCAAGAGGGGACACATATACTTTCATACAGCTTACGCACACGAGAGCTCTATAATCACACTCACATGTGCATACTCCATCATACAGGACTAGGGTTATTATCCTTAGGGAGACCCGAACCTGTCTAAATTATGTCTGTGTCTCTTAGTTTTAGAGGCAACCATATGATCGCGGACATAGAAACTATCCTAAACCGAATCAATCTACCTTCGTGGGTAACCCCATCGGAGGACTGTTGTTCTAAGTAACGATAGTTGGCGTGTCAGGTAGGAGAAGTTTATGTGATTTTTCTCATTCGAATCCAATGGCCATTATTTGCAACTTCAGCGCCAAGGTCCCCGTCGGCTCTGTCATCACCTTCAGGAGCCTCACTTTTGTTGGCAACACTATGCGCCAACTCGTCTTGTTTGAATCTGCCACTAGTCGGGCGAAGACGCCGCGGCTGCTCGCTGTGCGGCCGACTCCCTCCACCACCCGAGGGGTGACTCGCCCTTGCAACCGGGTGACTCCAACGCCTGAACGCCCAACCCCACCGAACACCCGCCGAACGATCTCCGACGACTCGCCCGCCGACTACGTCGTTTTCTCCACCCCGAATGGACGCATGGTCCAGCGACGCCAATTCACCGAAGTTGTCTCGGTATGATCCAAGAAGAGAAGCTCGCCGGTTAGATCGCCGACTCTGCCACCAAGCTCCATGATGATGATGACGGCCGCCGTTTCTGACGATGAGCCTACCACCAACGCTGCCGAGTCCAGAAGCCATCACCGAGAGCGTCGACAGCGAAACGTCGCCCGCTCCATTCGCTAGGTGTAGCACATCCACGGATGAATGGTTAATGTGAACGAGCCAACAGCATGATTCTCCAAGGTTTGAAGGCTAAGGTTTTTAACCCTCTCAACAAGTATGGCGGTCGATGGCTGCGGGAATTACCGGCTGTTCTATGGGGACTTCGTACTCAGCCGAGCTGAGCTACTGATCGGACTCCTTTCTTCCTAGTTTATGGGTCGGAGGCCATTCTACCAGTGGATATGCTCCACGAGTCCCCTAGAATTCAACACTATGATGAGAGGGCCGCCGAACAAACAAGAAAAGAAGACATTAACAGTCTAGAGGAAGCCCGATTGGCCGCAATGATTTAGTTCAATCGGTACCAACAAGTACTTTGTCGATATCATGATCATAATATACGTGGTCGGTCATTCAAAGTCAGAGATCTGGTCCTTCACCGAGTGCAGTCCGTGGCTGATGCCCACAAGTTGTCCGCCCCGTGGGAGGGTCCGTTCGTTATCTCGGATGTGACTCGGCCAGGCTCCTATCAGTTGATTTGGGAATATGGACAGCGCATACCCAATTCCTGGAACATCGAGCATCTATGCTGATTTTACCCCTGATATTATAAGCTACGCATTTTTTATCTTGAGTTAATAATAGTTCCATCTCTCTAATAATTTTATGCCCCTCCCGCCCGACCCCCGAGTGCTCGCCCCTTGTTGTCGCTTTACCCTAAAGTCTATGACCCGCTCTAGCTCTAGCGATCGATTGGCCGTTGCTCCTACTGATCATCCCGAGTTGGTATCTATTCTGCTCCACGGGGAGGTATTGCCAATAAAATCGTCGAACGCTCGGGAGCTCATCAAACTCGCCTCATGATCTCTTTCCGCTACGCTTGTCGCCCAATCGCCTCTGTGTTCCTTTCCAAAAACTTGTGAATCCCATGGTTCAATATACGTATATGTGGCTAAGTTTCTCTATGCTGCGAACTAAGGCTATACCAAGCACTTGGAAATTAACAAGATTAAACCGTCGGGCACAACATGCGGATAAAACTCCAAATGTCATTGCAATTAAAATAAAACAGTCATATTTACATCAACGTTTTTACATATCAAAGTATACTACTTGGATGCTTCTTCTAAGAATACTTCTAGGCCTTGGATTAGCACGTCGGCTATCTCCTTCACCTCGGCATAGTACTTCTCCATGTCGACTTCCTCGACGGTCGATGGCCACCCCTCACGAATGTGTTCAAGCCGAGTGTAGGGGTATAGCGCTCGGATAATCCCGAGCATGTGCACCACCGCTGTTTGTAACCATCCTTGGACATGGTTCCAGAGGCGCTCGGGCGCCCCGCGGAGCTGCTCTAGGAACTCATTCTTGGGCAGATCGATGCACGTTGGCTCGTCGTCCACCATCTTCAACAACTTCTAGGCACCGACATGACAGTTGTCGAAGTCCGCTTGAACACAAGTCAGGCGAGCCTCCAAGTCATCAAACTGAGCCTTAACGCGCCGGTGCAGTTCTATAGCACAATGAAAAAGTCAAGATGAGTACTCAGATTCTCAAGTAGAAGCACGTACCGGTCGGCCATACTTTTATACTCACCGACCGCCTCAGCATGTTTCTTCTTGGTCTCCTTGGCCTCACCGAGTGCCGTCTCCGCCATCTTCTGCGAGCGCTCGACGAGCCCAATCGTCGTCTCCAGCTGCACCCCAAGAGAATGGCGGTCTATCGACCGAACTAATTAGAATGACTTCATGAATATAATGGTAAGGTACAAGAGGTACGTGATCCTTACCGAACTCTTGGACGTCCAACAAAGTGCGGAGGTCGGCGGCTTTTTTCTCCGCCACCTCTCGCCCAGCTGGGCCTCGGCCAGGCCGGATTAGCGCAAATTGTCCGCGTGGTCGGCTAGATGCTCTAGCATGCGCTGCGATAATACTCTGTCAATTGCCATTATTCAATAAGTACAGGTATAACAAAGTCTTACGATGACTTACGTCTGCCACCAGCCCTAGCCGGATCAGGAGTTGTCGGCACTCCTCCTCATCCTGCTTGACGTCGTCCAGGCCAGGAGACCGCAGCTACATCCTCCCCCGCGAGCCCAGTAGTTAGCTGAGCATCCGCGGGGGGAGCAATCATCGCGGCAGGAGCAGTCGAAGTAGTAGCCGGCCCCGGTAAGCCTGTGTCAGGGGCCGGGTCGACCACCAACATCCTTGCGTCGGTGTCACTCTGCGCGGTCGTCGGCCCTAATGACCCTACGTCGGGGGTTGGCACTACCACCAACGCCCCCACGCCGACACCTCCCGAAGCCACTACTAGCCTCGATGAGCCCGCATTGGGGGTTGGAACGATCGCCAATGCTCCTGCATCGACATCGTCGACCGCCCCTGCGGTGGAGACCTTGTCTCCCTCGGGCTTCAGAGTCGGCGGCCTAATGAATACACAAGTTAAGGCACAAAATTCTACATTATCATATATACTTTCAGGAACGAAAAAATTACCTGGTCGACTTTTAGAAAGTCACTTTCTTCACCGGTCGAGGTTTGCCCGATGGCTTCCCTGGTGGAGGCGACAGTCGAGGCAGAGACGGTGAGGAGGATGAGGTCGCCACCACCACCGTGGCATCGATGGGGGCTCCCTCTGACGTCTCTGACTCAGTGCCGGCCTTGCTCGGAAATGACGATGGCACCTTAGGCTTGCCGTTGGATGCTACCGCCCTCCGTGTCTTCTTCACCGCGGGAGCGGAGGGAGCTTTCTCCTTCCTCTTCTTACCGATTAGGCCATTAACCCAATCGATGTCCTTCACGCCGATCGCTCGCTGCTACTCCGATAATGGTGTAAGGGAGCAGAACACGTCTTGCCCCTATAGTGTGTCACAACATGCCCGACACCCGGCAGGTGATCTCGCAAAGGCAAAAAAGGAAACAATTACAAAACACAAATAAGGACGAGTGCGACACCTTATCTCCGGTCTGGGATGGGCGAGGCGATAGGCCTTCAGACAGTCTTCGTTGCTATTCTTGGTCTTCACCACGAAGAACTCCCAACCCGCGCCTCGGCTTCCTCTGTGGACGGTGCCTCCAGAGACTCACGGGAGAGGTCGGCCTAACCCTCATAGTCGTACCTCGACCGCGCTCGGCTCTTATAGGGCTAGACACGACGAAGCACGAAGTTCAGGGCCACGACGATCCCTGTCAACCGCTGCTTTTGAAGGTCGGTGACCATCTGGACCAGCTCATCAACTTGACCCTGGTCGCCCAAACCGCAGCGGTCCAACCAGGTCCGCACCGAGGTCAGGAGGCGGTCAAGCTCCGGGGAGAGGGCCGGCTCGTGGTTCCCGACATAGAACCACTGGCTATGCTAGCTCTTGTTTGAGGTCAGGAGGAGGATAGGGATGTATTCGGTGGCCTTCCCGTCGCAGAGTTGAAGTCCGGCCCCCCGGCCACCTTCTTAGAGTATGGCTTGAGGTAGAAGAAATAGCGAAAGAGATCAAAGTGGGGCTCAATGCCGAGGTAGGCCTCGCAGAGGTGGATGAAGATGGAGATGTGGAGGATAGAGTTAGGGTTGAGATTAACAAGGGAGATGTCTTAGTGGTGGAGGAGTCCACGAAGAAAGGGATGCGTCGGCAACCCGAACCCTCGGAGGAGAAATGACTCGAACACCACCAACTCTTCGATGTTCGAAGTCGAAAATGACTCGCCGGCCACTGGACGCCAAAGGGATAGCGCCTGGGCAGGGAGAACGCCGTCCTTCTCCAGGTACTTTAGGCGCCGGCTGGAGGAGGTGGAGTTGTGGAACTCGGTGGAGCGGTCGATGGTGTCCTTGGATGAAGCCATCGGAGGATGCGATGGAGAAGCGAGGGGTTTAAGGTTAAACAAGCGGCGCGCCTTGCGGTAGCACACTACGTAGTTGCAATGGTGGCCGGGGTGATGGGGAGCCAGCGCAAGGAGTTTGGCCCAAGGAGAAGGCAAAAGCTTGGATGCAAATGGAAAGCGTGCGACGGAAGGAAGACGAATGGGATGATTTATAGCCGGTGAAGAAGTAACGGACTAATCTCTTCAACTTCTCGCAACCGCATTGAGATGTGTTCCGAATGGAAGGCCACATCATCACCCAAACCGCTTCAACTTCTCTGAGCACCACAGCCAACCGTTAGAGATGTATCGGATGGCTAGAGAAACGGGGAAGTGAAGAGATGTCTAAGATCGATCGTGGATCATCGCTTACGCTCCAATGACGCCCAACCACCTGAACGCCCGGAGGCTCAGATTCCCCTTGCTCCAATGACGCCCGATCGCCTGAACGCCCGGGGGCTCGGATACCCCTCGCTTTAATAACGCCCGATCGCTGAACACCCGGGGGCTCGGATTCCCCTCGCTCTAATGATGCCCGATCACCTGAACGCCCGGGGGCTCGGATACCCTGGCTCCAATGACGCCCGATCACCTGAACGCCCGGGGGCTCGGATTCCCCTCGCTCTAATGACGCCCGATCGCCTGAACGCTCGGGGTATCGGGTTCCCCTTGCTCCAATGACGCCCGATCGCCTGAACGCCCGAGGGCTCGGGTTTCCTTCGCTCCAATGATGTCCGATCGCCTAAACGCCTGGGGGCTCGGATTCCCCTCGCTCTAATGACGCTTGATCGCCTGGTCGCCCGGGGGCTCGGACGTCCCTCGCTCCAACGACGCCCGATCGAATAACAACTCGCCTTATTAAAGTACGCAAGATATTAGACCCTGAAGCCTGATTTTTTATCAGACTCCAGGCTCGGGGGCTACACTCAGCAGGTGCACCTGACCGGTGCACCTACCAGATAAATAAAAGGAATTCATCAAGAAGCTCATCTTTGTGCTCCTCACGGCCTACTGACTCCACCCGAACGGCTATCGCCCTTCGGCCGTAAAGAGCTCAGGGGCTCCTGTCAGGGGATGACCCTAGGGTAGCCCCCGAGTCGCCTTAGGGTAGTCAGACAGAACAAGAGGTCAGCAGACAAGACATTGAAGATGACCTCGAAAGGGGTCTGTCTGGGGGATGACCCCGGGGTACCTCCTGAGTGACCTTGGGGCGGTCGGACAGAATAAGAGGTCAGACCGGTAGTCAAAAGTGAAGTAGCCAGCAAGATGCAAAGGGAAGCTCGAATGGCGCCCTGAGTTGAGGACTTGAAAAATATCCTGAATATAAGGACTCGGAAGGAGGAGGCGACAGCAGGCCCACACACTTAATTGCTGATGATAACTCAAGGTCGTAACTGCCGGATTTGAATGGCGAATAATGTCGTGGTTATTAGCCCATATTTCCTGGTAATTTACCTGCTATAAAGATACTTAATTGGGGGAGTTAAAGCTTAAACGGTAACCCCTTAACCCCTAAGATATATAAAGGGGTCAGGGGTACCTCTCTCAGGACACTTAGACTCTCATTCAGCTTACGCGCACGAGAACCCTGTAATTGCACTCATCAGCGCATACACCATCAGACATGACTAGGGTTATTATCACCCGGGAGGTCCAAACCTGTCTAAATTCTCTCTGTCTCTTAGTTTTAGAGGCAACCATAGGATCACAAACACAGAAACTACCCTAAACCGAATCAAACTACCTCCGTGGAACACCCCGTCGGAGGACTGCCATTCCATGTAACGATAGGGTCGGACCGGTGGTCGCTAGCAAAACAGTCAGCAAGATATAAAGGGAAGCTCGGATGACGCCCCGAGTTGAGGACTCAGAAAATATCCCGAGTACAAGGACTCAGAAGGCGAAGGCAACAGCAGGCCCACACACTTAATCGCTGGCAATAAAAGACATAACCGTTGGTCTTGAATGGCTAGTAAAGATAGCAAATAATGACGTGATTATTAGCCCACGATTCCTGATGATTTAACCACTGTAAAGGGACTTAATTGGGGGAGTTAAAACCTAACGGTAACCCCCGACCCCTCGGATATATAAAGGGATCGGGGGTACCTTCCTTAAGAGGGGACACATATACTTTCATACAACTTACGCGTGCGAGAGCTCTATAATCACACTCGCCTACGCATACTACATCATATAGGACTAAGGTTAGAGAGGCCCGAACCTGTCTAAATTATGTCTGTGTCTCTTAGTTTTAGAGGCAACCATAGGATCGCGAACACAGAAACTACCCTAAACCGAATCAATCTACCTCCGTGGGTAACCCCGTCAGAGGACTGCCGTTCTAAGTAACGACACTATCTCATTGTTTTTATTCCATTTTTAAAAGAAAACTCATTTGAAACCCATATGGGCTTTTTAGGTGTAGGTATTACTAATGAGAATACCTTTCTTTTGTGAGGTAGATTAACTCTGCTTGAAATGGCTCCGTTTGTTCTAGTCCGAGCATGTTTTTGCACTTGACCATTGACCATAGATTTATATTCTTTGTGATTATATGCAGAGAAGTATATATCGACAATCATAGTCTTTGTGATTATATGTTTCTCTAGACTTAAGATAATTAGTGAAAATCTTTAGCACACTAGTTAACGGTTTGATATTTTCTAATACGAGGATGTTCAATATTTTGATGTCTCAACATATCAGGGCCATCGGATCCAGACACCATATCGAGCCACGGGTGTGTCGAGCAGCTAGATCTGGATGTTCAATATTCTGATGTCCCAACATATCAGGGCCACCGGATCTAGACACCATATCGAGCCACGGGTATGTCGAGCAGCTAGATTTGGTTGTCGCCGCCGCCTTGTCCTCATCGAGGAAGAAAGGAAATTAATCAAAGATATATTTCTTGTACATTCGATTCCCTTATTTCTTCTTTTGTTTTTGGCCTCTTTTTACTCAAGGAAAGCAAAGTGTCGACGAACAAAGCGTGCGAACACAAGATGAATATCATCTACTTGAATCTTAACTGTTAGGAAACCGAAATCCCAAAGATTACGGTAACCAAATTCGGTTATGAGCATGTCTATCTCTTAGGGGTTTTTGTCTATAAATAGAGGGGTCCTCTCCTCATTTTGTATGCTATTGAATCTGAGCAATAAAGAAGTTTAGCTTTTTTCCTATATATTGTATCTCTGTTCTTTATCTCGAAGCTCTGAACTACACACGGTAGTAGATTTTCTCAACACGTTATCAGCACGAAGCTCTACGTGGGGGAAGAAAGCGATCTACCGGTAACAAAAGTACGTTGTGTTCAATTGTTTTACATATTAGATCTAATCTACTATTAGTGCATGGCATGATGACAAACTGTACAGTATGGCCACGAGCCAGCCGCCCTGAAAGGCGATGTGACAGCAGCCATCAAGTCGTGCCATCCTGCCCCGCACCCGCATGTGCCCCAACAAATCCGCCCCGTACGGCTGGCGCCGCCGCACGGTCGCCGACACCGCTGCTCGGCCGCCTGCAAGGAGTAGGCACCGGTTGCTCCGCCCACATGTGGTAGCCGTCACTCTAGGTTCGATACTCCGCACCATACCCGCACGTACTGCGCCGCGCCGTATCGCTGTCAGGCCACACCAGGATGCGCCACACCGGGACGCACCACGCCGAAACGCGAGGCGCCAGGCCGCACCTCGCTAGGCTCTGCCGTGCCGGAACGCGAGGCGCCAAGCCGCGCCTCGCCGGGCTCTGCTGCGCTGGAACATGCTATGCGCCAGGATGCGCCGCGTCACGCCACGACTTGTGCCCGCACGCACTTGGAACGCCGTCACCTATAAGCGTCGTCGGCCCACCACCGTCCTGACATCGCGGCAATGCCGTGAAAACGTTGCCACCGCCAAAAGCGCTGCCGGCCAGCACGCCGGCTAGCACCCTGCAGCGCCTGCCCACGGCTCC
>KE371994.1:366198-382009 GCA_000418225.1 Zizania latifolia
GTATGTTTTGCATTTTAGTCACTTAATTTCTGAATTTCACGCAGAAATACTATTTTGCGTAGAGGCCTTGGATTTTTGAAAAATCACGCAGAAAATATGAATTTTGCGTGCAGGCCCCTAGATTTCTAAAAAATCACGCAGAAAATATGAATTTTATGCAGAGGCCCTTGGATTTCTAAAAAATCACGCAGAAAATAAGAATTTTACACAAAGGCCCCTAGATTTCTGAAAAATCACGCAAAAACTATGAATTTTGCGAATGGGCCCTCGGATTCGCTGAAAATTCTAGAAATATCTTTTTCTTGCATAAAAGGACCTCTGGAATTTGAATTTCGCATCCGTTCTTCCTTTTTAGCAATATTTTCCATGTATATTTACTGTTTACTACTTTACTGTCTTTAATTGCTCGTATGCATTTAATTATCAGTACCTTTTATCAATAAATATAGAATTGCATAGAAAAACACTAGAAAGTTACAGTAAATTTATTCATGTCTCTATTTAGCAATGTGATGCAATTTTACTAGAAGTAACATGCGCATCATAGATAACTTGCATCATGACCAAGCAGTTCGAGGAGCAAAGTATAGATGGCCACAACCATCTCACCTAGGCATCAGATGTCTAGATCATACTTTGAGCCAAGAAGCTCTGCATCACCGTAGGCCATAGGAATGCACTTGCCCCATACTGGATGAAAATGATCGAGCATTTCATCTTCTCTGGCATATCTCTCCATAATCTAAAGGATGAGTATATGGTCACGGTGAATAATAGAATGCTACGAGATGCCCTGAAGGAGCATTTCGAGCACCTTAAGTACACCATGAAGCCTCCAGTAGAGCAAGATTAGATCTGACTCCGACTCTTTCTGAATATGCCTGAGAGTTTAACTCCACGTTGCACCGAATCTGCACGTTTCTGAATCTCCGCTAGAAAGAGATTTTAGATTAAGGAGAAATTGAAAAGACTCTCCACTTTCTACCCAACGTGGTAGAATCCACGTGCAACCATCGTCAATCAAAATACACAAAGTATTTTGAATTGATTGACGTATTGTAGCACAATGAGGTTCAGGATAAAATCCTAAAGAAAAACTTTGTTTTGTAGCCACAATGAAAGTGCAATAGTCTTGAAGCTAATGCCATTTCTTTAAAGGTTGCGCAAAACCCGTCATAAGAAGCGGGATAGGGATGAAAGGAAAGTGATGGCATATGAAGTGAAGCCTAATGATGAGAATAGAAAGACAACCAAGAAGAATGTCGAATCATTTAGTTTCGAATTTGGAAGGTATCAAAGCACATCATGAAAAAATATACTAGAAGTAACAACTTAAGATACACCTCACCATCACAGTGAGTAAGGACATTCTCATGATTGAGACTGCACATCTCTCATGATAGGTGGTAGTGTCCGTGAAATTTCGGTTGACTTTCTCATGATGTCAATAGAAGCCTACCAATACCATCACAAGTGAAAAGTAGCTACCAATGAAGAAGTAGCTCGCCTACATATAGGCTCTATCTAGAATTAGAGTTCTTATGTCATGTGAATGCAACTAAATAATAGAGTATTGAATAATTGTAAATCTAGAAGAGCGAATTGAATGAAAGATTAGAAGTTCTTGAAGAGCAAATATCTTTTACTGCAATAATGAATTATTTCCAGTATGTCATAGCATGTTTAAGACATTTATTCTTCTGTTGTTACTTTCTCGCATATGAAAAATTATCTTAGACTAGAATCTTGTGTAGCGCCCAAATAAAAAAGAATGAATCAATTGTGGCTTGCAGATCCACAAATATAACCTTGTTAGAAAGAAATGTTTCTAGATGAACGAGAACTGGAAATACTATGACCGTTGCTAGAAGCAATAAATGCATTTTGTAGACCGTAGAAGAGCCATTGTCATATTACTTATGGGATAACTTTGCACTGTGATGAAGCATTATTGTATTTGAACCCACTTGAACTTTCTTAAGGTTTGCAGAAATTAAAGAAATTATACTATAAGTATATATTCTTTAATATTTGAGGTATACTATAAATACACTTGAAGTGCATGCTACTTTAAGACTTTATTTCTTCCATTTAGAATTATGCATTATGTCAATTTCGGTTTTCGAATTATGAGAAAAATAAATTCACAACTCATATGGTTATAGCATGAAGCGATTAATTTCTAAAATCATGAAGATTAGTGTGCCTGCATGCACCACTAGGAAATTAATCCCTAGACCAATGTGAAATTATTCCTAGACTGTATCTAGAGGATATTTTGGTCTTATTGAACCCCTGTATGGACTATTATGATATTGCTTGAAGCTCATAAATCTTTGTAATAGACACATGCATGTCTATTATCTGCTTGACCCTTATGTCTTGATCATTAAAAGTAGTCCACCTGAATGGACAACGCTTAAGAATAGCGATTGATGACTAATGCATTGACATAAGCGACAAAGTAGTGCACTAAGTATCATTTGTCCACCTGAATAGACTAAGCATAAGCAATGAAGAATTAGAAGAAATACTATACCATTATTATAGAGTTATAATTTATCCGTTATGAATAGGACATGCACTTCTAAATGCAGCGGATTTCAAACATAATTCAAACTATTGGCATACATCATCTACTCAACAACAATGCAACTAGTGTTGAATTTTCTACCTGAAGTATGTGCATATCCTACTACCATAGTAGATTGAAAAGACTCTCTGAAAAATCCATAAAACTTGTGAACAGAGATTTGCATGTAGCCTTCTATTTTTATAATTTTCCGTCATTTAGGGGGAGAGAATGAGTCCTTGGATGAAAAATATTGATAAATTATGGTGGAAATGAAATGGATCATGCACATTGCCTCACACTAGTGAATGTAGTGTAAGAAGTATTGGAAGTACAGAAGTACCTGAAGTATCTAATAACTAGAAGTTATACTGTCTAATTATTTTTGTGATTTAAAAAGCATGATTAAGTTGCATTATCTAAATGTAATACACCGGAGAGGGTGAAATACCGAAGAAAGAAAGGTATCTCTCATCTCGTCTAGAGGCCTCGAACAAAAATAATAGGGCGAGAACTCCTGTTCTTCATGTCCCTAAGTAACCGGAGACGTCTCGTGAAACAGGACATGGGAGCTTACCATACTTAATCATAAAAAATATCCCACAGAATGAAGGGAAGCCAGTTGAGACCTGACAATGGTATGGAACTTCAGAAATAGGCATACCAATATGAATCGTTCCATGAAGGAAGAAACCAACGATAAGGTGCGCACCAAAATAGCAACTGGTACACTAAAGGACATTGCTCCCATGATGGGAAATGATGGTGAGCAAGATGATGAAACACCAGAATGTATAACCCATGATGAAATAACTAAAAGTTAGAGAAGTTTAGGTAAATCCTATGATATAACAACTGCCAATTATCTATACTTATTATTAATTGTTGCCATGATCATAAATCTTGACCTTGAGTCTGTATCGCTCATTGAATATATGATATGAAAAAGTTAGATTGAGGAGATTGTAAGAAGGCAATGACAACTAAATTATCTGACAAAGAAAAAAATAGTAAGAGATAAAGTATGGCTTGTTGTATAAAGTTTTCACTTAACTGTCAGGAGTTGATTGTGAAATCTATTTCCCGATCATGGGCTGAATTACCTTTAGAAATATAATCTCAATGGCAGTTATCTAGCAGTTAAAATCGAAATCAACCAGGAGTTGAATGAATCAACATGAAGTTGAAAATCGACTTAAAATCACATTATGTTGAGTAATAAATTGATTGATGTTGTTATTTACATGGGAGCTTGGATCAGACATTTGTATGAAGGTACATGAAGTACTATGTCTTGAACTAAGATAGAAAGAATAGAAATAGTCTGAGTAGTTTATAGTATATTTTCTCTGAAAGAAATGCTATATGAATAATGAAGATCGCTGAACGGATTATGAATATGGTCCGAATACCATAATGAAATTGAGGAAGCAAACTCGTTCTTTGAATTTGAGTTTCAAATGAAACACTTGGATAGAACCAAGTTTGCTTAAGCTTGCAGCTAGAGCAAGTGACTGATGAATTCTAGTACATCAGTCCACTTACACTTAGAAAGTGTTGGAGAGATTTAACTTTGAAAAATTATTTTCATCCAAAATCCCCATAGACAGAAGGTCATTGCAAGCAGACCACAATCCATAAAGATCTACAGAAGAGAGGGAGGAATCTTGGGATCTGAATTCCCATACTTAAGTGTTGTAGGTACGCTAATATAGTTAGCCTACTGCATTAGGCTAGACATTACGTTTGTTGTAAACCTACTCGTAAAATCTAGCTATGTTTTCCTATGTGGTGGAACTGCAATATCCTAGAAATCGTCAAAGCAAAGTCCTGCATCGACTTCGACGAACTACTCAGAAATAATAGTTTTTGTATGAAACCTCACCAGAATGTATATGGTTTAGAAGAATGGTTCATCACATCTAGAAGTTATGGAAATTGAATTATGCTAACACCTCTACTATTATCCATGAAGATAATATAACTTGTGTTGCATAAATGCAATCAAGATATATGAAGAGCAATTTGATAAAGCTCATAAACCCAAGTTCTTCTATGCTCATGAATTGTATAAGAAGAATGCAATAAAGGACATGCACACCAAGTTATGTGAAAATCTCACAGATTATTCACTAAGTCTCTCCTAAAACATCTAGCTTTGAAAGATGTGTTCGTTAGACTTAAAGATTTGTGCATTTCAAGAGGAGAAACTTCACGTAACACCGACAAGAAGAATTGAATCTTAGTCAAGTAGACTAATTACTCGAATTGATCTTGAAGATCATATGAAATATTTGGGTGAATTGTACTCTTTTTCCCTTGAATGTGTTTTCCTGAAGTTTCTCATATTATGGTTTTTAATGAGACAATTCATGCAACCAAGACGCGCGCCATGTACCCTTTATCTCAATTTTTTTCACTAGGTTTTTGGGGAGTTTTGATGAGGCATATGTATGTCACGAGAAATGTCCAAGGGGGAGTGTTAGGAAACCGAAATCCTGAAGATTACGATAACTGATGGTTATGGGCACGTCTATCTCTTAGGGATTTTTGCCTATAAATAGAGAGATCCTCTCCTCATTTTGTATTCGATTGAACCTGAGCAATAAAGAAGTTCGGCTTTTCCCCTACATATTGTGTCAGGGATATGACCCTGGGGTACTTCCCGAAGGTGATGACGATCAAGTAGGAGGGGTCTGGAGACGAAGCATTAAAGACAACCCAGAAGGGGTCGGATAATTCAATAGCTGAAGATGCGGTCGGCAGTCTAAAAAGCTCCCGAGTCTCACACTCGGGAGAATGGCCCGATTGCAGGCACTTGGACGGTCAAAGTTGACAGCTAGACCACCCCATCAATGGTAATAAAGCCTAGGCATGTAACTGTTCAATCAAGACAACGAGTAACGCCATGGTTAATAGCCCACATCCTGACCGTTTCAATTGTTATAAAGGGACTTAATAGGGCGCATAAAGCCTAAACGGTAACCCCTAGCCCCTGCATTATATAAAGGGCTCGGAGGATCCTCTTACATGCACGTTTTTTTGGCTACACATTCTATTAGACATATTCATACTTTCTCATACGCTTAAGGCCATTTCAAGCCCTTAAGCTCATATTTCCACACACATAGAACTAGGGTTATTATCCTTCGGGAGACCCAAACCTGTATAATTCTTGTGTCTCGTATTCTTTGAGGCAACCATTGAATCTCGACCACAGTCATCCCCTTACACCTATACAAAACACCTCTGTGGATAATCCCGTAGAGGACTGTCGTACTTACGCGATGACAGTTGGCGTGCCAGGTAGGGGCTTGTTCTGTGAGATTTCTAAATTCGGATTCAATAGCTGTTGTGTGCAAGGTTAACACCAGGGTTCCCATTGGCTCCATCATCACCTTCGAGAGCCTGACTTTTGTTGGCGATTCTATGTGCCAACTCGTTCTCTTTACCTCTGCCGACACCAAGGCGAAGGTTGCGCGTGCGCCCGTCGTGCGTCCAACTACTTCCTCTACACGGGCCACGGTTCGCCCTATGGCGATCAAGGTGAATGAACGCCCAACTCCACCAAGCGCTCGCCGACCTGTCTCCATCGACTCTCCCACCGACTTCGTCATCTTCACCAACTCAGGCGGGTGCATGGTCCAGCGGCA
The DNA here is from genome assembly GCA_000418225.1 of Zizania latifolia. Taxonomy (NCBI): domain Eukaryota; kingdom Viridiplantae; phylum Streptophyta; class Magnoliopsida; order Poales; family Poaceae; genus Zizania; species Zizania latifolia. The sequence continues at coordinate 372,424 of KE371994.1, forward strand.
CCAATTCACCGAGGTCGCTTCGGCACGGACCTAGAGGCAGAACGCGTTGGTCACATTGATGATCCTCCTACAAGGGCTGTCATGATGATGACGGCCACATTCTCCGAGGATGAGCTCACCACCAACGCCGCTGAGTTCAGCACTCACCGACGGGAGCGTCGGCGGTGGAATGCCTCCTGCTTACTTCAACGAGGAAGGGCTCAAATAGCTGGAACCTCACGACAAGACATGCAAGAAGTGTTCACGATAGACTTTGAAGATCACGCCGTGCACTGCACGCCCACGGCGAATCTTGTCACCATTGAGAGGGCACTCTCCGCCCTCCCTGACACACCTGAGCTCCAGAGGGCTTGAGAAATGACGCAGGCTACCGCCACCCAACTCATCGAGGTGGCGCCGCCCGCACGGTCGCGATCTCTCGACCATGACACTACTCCCCAATCGCCCAGTCAGTCACGACACTCCCGACCGAGCGAGCGCCATGGGAGTTCCTACTCGAGTGATGCCCGGGAGATCCTTAACCAAGTGCACAATGCGCGTAATACTATTTCTTGCCGTCGCGGAGAACGCGAGTGTGGCGAGCTTCGTCGCCGGGAATGCTTCGACCGAAGCCACAGAACGCTGGGAGTTAGCCTGCCAGAGGACTTTGATTCCCACCACAACGGCTTCTCGGCCTTCACCGAGTGACTCTGTGGAGGTGTATGGCCGAGAGGTTTCCCAGTGGCTACGGCTGCACTATATAGCCATTCGAGCAGCAAACGGGGACCACAACGTGATCGCCAATTACCTCCCCGTCATGCTCGCTCCAGCTGCTATCAGTTGGCTAGCTGGGTTCCCGGAGAACTCCATCGATTCCTAGGACCAGCTGTGAGATGTTTTCATCGCCAATTATCAAGGGACATGGCAAACGCCGACCCCTCAGCACGACCTATGCCAAATACGCCAGAAGAGTGATGAGTCCCTTCGGGATTATATTCGTCGCTTCTCTGAGCGCCGGAACACCGTCGCCAGCATCTCCAATGCCGGCGTCATCTCCATCTTTCAGGATGGATTGAGGAAACCGTTGGAGTTATTTTGCCATCTGATGATGAATGAGCCGGTGACTCCAAGCGAGATGATCACCACCGTCGAGCTATTCGCCAACGCCGAGGACGCAGAGCGGGAGCAGATGCACCCGACCACTTGAGAGTCCCACAAAGACAAGAAGCGCTCAGACGATCATCGCCAATCACTGCGGCGTGACGAACGCGATAAACCGGAGTCCTCCCGATCGAAGGATTGGAAGAGGAAGTCTAAACACGTCATGGTCGCCGAGGAGAAACCCAGATCTAGAGGTCGAGGGAACTCGGCGATGCGGGAGATGCTGGATAAGCCTTGTATTTTTCATCCAAATAGTAGCCACACCACCCACCGGTGCTACCAGCTATAGAACCAGATGGTTAAAGAGGCGAAAGAAAACCCCTGGCAAGACAAGCGTCACCGGGATGACAAAAAGAAGAAGCCTTGCCGGGAGGACAAAGACGCAGATCCCCCAGCCAAAAACGACTTCCAGGAGCCCCTTCGGACGGTCTCCATGATCTTCGGTGGGGCAATCACCGCAGAATCCAAGCGCCAGTAAAAGCTTCTTGCCCATCACATCAACACCCTCAGCGAAAAGGCGATCAAGCGCCTACGGTGTGAAAAGTCCCGATCACTTTCAGTCAGGATGACCAGTGGACGGACGTCCCTAAGTCAGGTCGGTTCCCACTGGTGGTCGACCCAGTAATCCTCAAGGTGCGCTTAAAGAGGGTGCTGATTGATGGTGGTAGCGGCCTTGATGTCCTGTTCAAGGGGACCCTGTCAGCGCTCGGCATCGACATGTCGGTGCTACAGAAGACGGACACGCCTTTTTATGGGATTATCCCGGGGAAGGCCACCATTTCACTCGGCACACTCACCCTGCCTGTGATGTTCGGCACTCGGGACAATTACAGGACCGAGCACGTCAAATTCTACGTCGTCAACTTTGAGACCGCCTATCACGCCGTGCTCGAACGGCCGTCCCTCGCCAAATTCATGGCGGTGTCCCATTACACGTATCTGGTCCTCAAGATTCCTGGACCAAAAGGGGCTTTTTCAGTGAAGAGGGACGTCGCCACCTCTCACGCGTGTGAGCGGGACAGCCTCGCCTTAGGGGAGGCAGTCGACATCTCTATGCGGATGAAGGAAACCATCCAAGCAGCCAAGACCACGTCGAGCCACGACGTGGAGATCCTAACCGCCACGCTGTCAACCTCGGGCCTAGCGCCCTCGCCAGCTGAGTAGAAAAGTATTCAACTCTCGGACGCCGACCCCTCCAAGACGGTGCTGATCGGGACAACGCTAGATCTTAAATAGGAAAGCGCGCTCATCAGCTTCCTCCGTGCCAACATCGACATATTTGCTTGGCAACCCTCCGACATGTTGGGCATACCAAGGGAGCTGATCGATCACGAACTCCATGTCTTTCCGACCGCCAAACCGATCAAACAAAAGATGCGCCGATTTGCCCAAGAGCGTAAAGAGGCCATCAAGGAGGAAGTCACCCGCCTATTAGCGGCTGGGTTTATCAAAGAGATATATCATCCTGACTGAGTTACAAACCCAATCCTTGTAAAAAGAAAAATGAGAAATAGAGAATGTGCATTGACTATACAGATCTCAACAAGCGATGCCCAAAAGATCCTTTCCCGCTGCCGCGCATTGACCAAGTGGTCGATTCTACCGCTGGCAGTTACCTCCTCTATTTCTTAGATTGTTTTTTTGGATATCACCAGATCAGCCTAAAGGAGGAAGACCAAGAGAAGACATCATTCATCACTTCATTCGGCGTCTACTGTTATACATCAATGGCCTTTAGGCTCAGGAATACCGGGGTTACATATCAGCGAGCTATTCAACGTTGCCTCACCAATCAGATCGGGCGCAATGTGGAGGCTTATGTAAATGACGTAGTCATCAAATCCAAGCACACGGAAGATCTTATTCCTGACATCCAGGAGACTATTGACAACCTCCGCAAGTTTAGGTGGCGGCTCTGATGGAAATATGCCCTAGATATAAGTTCTAGAGGAACCAGAAGTTTTGGTTGGACCGAAACTTCTAGGCCCGATCTGGTAGCGAGTTCTGGATGAACCAGAAGTTCTGGTTGGACCAAAAGTTCCGGGCACGGTCTGGCAGCAATTTCTGGATGAATCAGAAGTTTCGGTTGGACCAGAAGTTCTGAGTCTACTCTAGAGGAGGATTCTGGATGAATCGGAAGTTCCGGTTAGACCAGAACTTCAGAACTTCTGGGCCAAAATAAATTCTATACAGAATATTATTTTCGGAAGTTCCGGTTAGACCGGAAGTTCTGGGTTTAGAAGTTTCGGTTGCACCGGAACTTCTAGATTAAAATAAGTTCGATACAGAAGGTTATTTTTGGAAGTTTCGGGCTTAGGCCAGAACTTTCGGGTCGAACATGCAGATTAGATATGTTGGACTTTAATGTTGATTAAAGGCCCATCAGTGGGCTCTATATAAGGGGAGGAGGGGCTGGGGCGCAAAAAGCGATTGTGGTTGCTGTTGAAGCTGTTGCTTTCACCCCTACCCTAACCCTAGCAGCCATCTCTCCCCTGGCCTCACCTGCTATGGTCGCATCTCCCCTAACCTCTCACGTGATACTAGCATACCAGCTTAAGGTGATCTCATCCCTGTACATGTGGATACCGTAGAGGTGCTGCTACGATTACAGTGCTGATCTCCTCGACGTGGAGGTTGTGGTGCTACATCGACTTCGCCGCTCACGATTGGACGAAACTGAGCGGAGTAGATCGAGCACATGCTTCCCCAACTCTTCTTCCGCTGCCCTAGCGCGTCTCGTGGCTAGAGGTAACGATCCATGATCCCATTACTCGCATGGTTCCTGGGTTGAACAGGGTAGAAAAGTTTTGTTTTTGGCTAGCGTAGCCTACCCGTTCCCCAACAGGCTCAACCCTGATAAATGTGTGTTCGGGGTGCCGATCGGGAAGCTGCTCGGTTTCGTTGTCAGCAGTCGGGGAATTGAAGCCAACCCTGACAAGATCTCGACGATTATAAACATGGCCAATCCAATCAGCGTCAAGAACATTCAGCGCCTCACGGGTTGTATGACTGCACTCGGGCGATTTATCTCCCGACTCGGCGAACGGGGGATGCCGTTCTTCAATCTGCTGAAAAAAGGGGATAATTTCACATGGACTCTGGAGGCCGATCAGGCATTCACCGACCTCAAAAAATTCCTCTCCACACCGCCAGTCCTGGTCACGCCTACCCCTAGAGAGACGTTACTCCTCTACATCCCCGCCACGACCCACGTGGTCAGTACCGCTATGATCGCCGAGCGCCCAGAGGAGAGCCACGCCTACCCTGTCCAACGACCGGTATACTTTATATCTGAGGTACTCGGACCATCCAAAATCCGATACCCTCAGGTCCAGAAGCTCCTATACGCCATTCTCATCACCGCCCAAAAGCTCAAGCATTATTTCCAGGTGCACTCGATGAACGTCATCACTGAATATCCACTTGGCGACATCCTTCGGAATCGGGACGCTACCGGTCAGATTATAAAATGGGCTATCGAGTTGAGTGAATATATCCTCGATTTCAAGCCCCGAACAGCTATCAAGTCTTAAGCCCTCGACGAATTCATCGCCGAATGGACGAAAATTCAACTTTCGCTGACTATCGATACTCAAGAGCATTGGGTCATGTATTTCGATGGCTCCCTCAGTATTGACGGAGCAGGCGCTGGGATTCTCCTGATTTCTCCCCAAGATGAAAGACTAAAATAAGCTCTTCAGCTATTGTTTATAGCGTCTAATAATACAGCCGAGTATGAAGCACACGTTAATGGCTTACGAATCGCCATCTCTCTTGGGATCAAGCACTTAATGGTGTATGAAGATTCCAAGTTAGTTATCAGTCAAGTAAATAAAGACTGGTCCTGCACCAATGAGAAGATGGATGCATATTGTAAAGAGATCCGAAAGCTAGAAGGCAATTTCTATGACCTTGAGTTTCATCATGTCCCTAGGGACGAGAACTCGACCGCCAACATCCTCGCCAAGCTGGGATCATCCCAAGTCCCGGTGCCGAGCGGCGTTTTTCTCCAAGAGCTCTAAAAGTCATCGGTCTAGACTGAAGAAGTACAACCCTTGGACAACAAGGAAGTCCCTTCTATCTTTGTCATTACTGACGATGTTGAAGATTGGCGCCAACCCCTTATTGACTTCATCCTCACCGCCAAATCTCCCGAAGATAAGGATTCAGCTATTCGTCTCGCCCGACGGAGCAAGCAGTATGTCATTGTGGGGTTGGAGTTATACAAGAGGGCTGCTTCAACTCGAGTGCTCATGAAATGCGTCAGCCGATCCGAGGGGTCGGACATATTGAAAGAAGTGCACTCGAGAATGTGCAGAAATCACGTCGACGCTCGAACACTGGTAGGCAAGGCTTTCCTATCGGGTTTTTATTGGCCGACCGCCAACGAAGATGCCAAGCTGCTGGTCAGGAACTGTCAAGGATGCCAATTTTTCGCCAAGCAGAATCATCTCCCTACTCAGGCTATTCAAACTATTCTGCCTTCGTGGCCGTTTGCATGTTAGGGGCTTGACAAGGTCGGCCCATTTTAGAAGGCCCGTCAGGGATATGATCATCTCTTTGTCACCAATGACAATTTCACAAAGTGGATTGAAGTCATGCCACTAAGAACTAGCACAGCCAAGAAAGCCGTAGAGTTCATCCAAGGCATAATTTATCGGTATGGTGTCCCTAATCTGATCATTATCGATCTTGGGACTCAGTTCACTGGCAATGACTTTTGAGAATTCTGCGAAGACCGGTGCATCGAAGTCAAATATATATCTGTGGCACATCCAAGGGCGAATGGCCAATGCGAACGAGCTAACGGCATGATACTCCAAGGCTTGAAGGCCAGAGTTTTTTGACCCTCTTAATAAATATGGTCGTTGGTGGATGAAGGAACTGCCAGCTATTCTTTGGGACCACCGGTCGGACTCCTTTTTTCTAGTATACGGGTCGAATGCCATTTTACCGGTGGATATGCTCCACGAATCTCTAAAAATCAAACATTATAAAGAGGGCGCCGCCGAACAAACACGAGAAGAAGACATCGTGTAACGCCCTAACTTTCTAATCAGCAACTAACAGCCAAAATCAAAAATTTTAGCAACATTTCCTCTGTAATTGCGATGTAATCTATAACATCATCACATGCAGTTATAATATATCACCAAAGATATCAACTTTTTCACACAAAAGTTATAAACATCTCTATGACTAGCAAACCAACTTGCTTAGAACATTAACTTATTACAACACAAACTACATATTACAAAACATAACTATTTTTAACATGAGTTGATTTAAATAAGAGGGATGTGAAGTGATATGTGCTACTACAAGTCCCATACCCCAAAATGATAAATTCATCGAGTAAACAAACCTGAAATAGAATTAAAAAGGGTGAGACAAGCTCAGCAAGCAACAATTATGAATATAGACATATCTCACTTATTCACAAGTTATTTTATAATCATCAACAATAATCTTCAATATGCTTTTCACTTATCATGGCATTGACTTTCACTTTTCAAAATTTTATATTTTTCAATCATTACATGAATAGATGAATGCCGTGATGCAACTCTATTTGAGAGTTTTGTGCTAGATATACTAGCCTCTCATGCAACTCCATGTACCGGTACGAGTCACGTACGATGGCAGTGACAGGTTTTTATCACCTTATAAAATGCATATGTGCATATGTATGCATGTGAATTGACGTCAATTCTTATATTTTCTCTTGTTGAAATATGATATCAACAAAATAGCCAAAATAAATATGAATTGACTAAATTCCAAAACAACATCACAATTTTAATCTACTTGCAAAAGAAGTAAGACATGAATATAAACATACTATGTTATTTGTCTTTATAATGGTGATGATAAAGTGAAACTTTATTTAAGTGCGTTTAGAAGTGCTACCACTTATATAAACATATATTTAGTATTACACAACTAAGGTACAAGCAATATCAAAACATTCTTTCTACGCTTCTTAACGTCGTTTATACGATGTTATTTGGTCTACTCCATAGTAACCAAACTTGGATTTTCTTAAAGGAAACAACATCTTTTCAACAATATGTCACTTTGCAAGTGACAAATATTTCTTCTACTAGATCCAAAAAGGAAAATGACATATATATCCTTTATAAGCATTTCATCGAACACATGGTGTGCAATGAATAAAACGGAGTAGAACCAACAAACTTAACCGTACAAATTGATAGGTAAGCGGTTGGGGAACTCTAGAATAAGTAGAGGAAGGGATGGAGACGGCCGACAAAATAATAAAGAGGCAAATGACGGATTAAGCGGTAACAGCCCCATACGACAGCGTATTTGGCTAAAACAAAAGGAGCAATTGAAGATAACAACTGCAGCACGTGGGTGAGATTGATAGAAACAAAAACCTGCGGTGAATGGTGAAGATTCAATGAAAAGAAGCGACTTGGTTAAGAGTTTGCGTGGGAGGAGGAAGAAAAACCCCAGCGCAAGCACAGGAGAACGCTGGGCGTTTCTAGAGGCATATGGATCCCTCCAGCTCTCTCTATTCTTTTATAAAGAAAACAACGGCCAAAAATTGTTGGGCCTACTGTGATTCATCAGATGTCCGAAACATAAGTTTAATACCAAAAATAGAATCATCTCGGCGAGATCTTCGTAACCACGGTTCCCGATCGATCATATGAGCAACGGATCAAAAAGTCAACTTTTTGGGAGTATGGCCAACGTTTTGCTTGCTTTGATATTTTGGTTTTTTTATTATTACACATCGACAGCCTTGAAGAAGCTCGACTGGCCACCGTAATTCAGTCCAATTGGTACCAACAAGTACTTCATCGATATCACGATCGCAACGTACATGGTTGGTCATTTCAAGTTGGTGACATGGTCCTTCGCTAAGTATAGTTGGCGGTCAGCGTCCACAAGCTTTCTGCTCCATGGGAAGGCCCATTCATCATAGCAGGCGTGACCCGACCAGGTTCCTATCGGCTAATCCGAGAAGACGGCTAGCGTGTTCCTAATTCTTGGAACATCGAACATCTTCGTCTCTTTTACCCATGATGTTATGAGCTACATACCTTTATCTTGGATTAATAATAATGATTTTTTCTCACTCCATAATTCATCCCGCTCAACCCCGACTGTTTGAACTTTCTATCACTTTACCCCAGAGTCTATGACCCGCTCTAGCTCTGGCAACTGGTCGGACGCTGCTTCGACCAGTTACCCTAACTTGGTATTTATTCTACTCTAACGGGGAGATACTGTTGATATGTTCGTCATAGGCTCGGGGGCTCGCTGAATTCGCCGCAATTTTTTTTCACCATACTTGTTGCCTGACCACTTCTATTATTTTTTCCGACTACTTGTGAAGCCAGTCGTTCAGCATGCGTGTATGTGGCTCAGTTTTCCTACGTTATGAACTAAGGCTATACCAATCATTCAGAAATAAACTGAAGGCAGTCGGACACAGTACAATTTCAACTCCAAATGATATTCCATTGAAAGATAAATATATACATAGTCTTTCCTTTTTTTTTCTTTTACATACTACTCGGCAGGGTTTTTAGGACAAGCCTCCAAGTCTTGGACGAGCATGGTGGCTGCCTCCTGCATTTTCGAGTAAATGCGCTCCATGTCAGACTCTTCAATAGTCGCCAGCTACCCTGCTTGGATACGATCCATCCACACAGAAGGATACAACGCTCGGATAACCCCAAGCACGTGTGTGGCCGCCGACTGCATGAAGTCTCGTGTTTGGTTCCACAGACGCGTTGCCGACCCATGAAGCCACTCCAAAAACTGCTCCATTGATCACTCGGATTGGATTGGACCACCACGACCCTGCGGCTCCTTCAGCCCGGCAATCGCCTGTCAGTCTACCTGAGTTACACCGGCCAACGCCACGGCAAGTCATCGTCTCCTAAAGTCTCCAGCTGTTCTTTAGTTATGGACATCAACGAAGAAAGAGCAAAGCTGTGACTAGAGCTAACATCAGCTGTGGTCGCAAGGGCCAGGCTCTTGGAGCCAGAACCAGTGAGATGTGATCTCAACTGGGTATCAACCTCAGTGGCCTTGAGCTTGCTGAAAAGCTCTGCGACTGTCAAGGTATCGTATCCAACACTCTCAACAATGGAGGATACCTTGATCTCTCAAACCTTAGGATCTAAGGTATGATGAACCTTTAGAGCCTGTTCATGATCTGTCACCAGCTGGTCAGTATCGGCCTTGTTGGCCCGAAGCTTGTTGATGATCGACTGAAAACGACCAAACAGCTCCTCAACTCTCTCTCTCTTGGCTTCTGTGTGAAATTTTCATATTCACGCCGGTAGGTCTGATAGAGTCGAGCCTTGACCTGAGCTGTTTCCTCATGGTGTGCTTGGAGGGTAGCCCAGATCTCTCGAGCAGTGTCGAGATGGCTCACTCTCTCGAACTCAGTGGGACCTAATCC
>KE371994.1:384869-396692 GCA_000418225.1 Zizania latifolia
GCCACCACACTGGATGGAGGAGCAGCCGCCACCATGTTGCCGCCACTGACCGCCCCGGAGCCATCGACCGCTGGTTGGCTAACGCCATCGACCGCCCTCACGAGCGTGGCATCATCATCATCGGGCAATGGCGCCGGTGTCCTGACAACAGACAAAAGTTAAGCCAATAATTCAAAAAACGTTTACAAACACTTTTAGAACACAACTTACCAGGTGGACTTCCGAAACGCACTCCTCTTCACCCGTCGGTATGAGCCCGACGGGCCTCCCGATGGGGGAGATGGAGGCGGCGGAAGTGGTGGTGATGGTGATGACGACGACGACGCCACCACCATCGTAGCACCAACTGGCCCGACCTTGGACATCTCCGAGTTGGCACCAGCTTCTCCATGAAACGACGATGGCACCTTGGGTTTCCCCCGGGATACCACCGCCGTGCGCGGTGATGGAATTGTGCCCAAGAGAATTTGGGGGGAACCGGAAGTTCTGGCTGAGGGCCAGAAGTTCTGGGTTCTAGAGCATCTAGAAGTTCCGGGCCAGCCCCAGTTTCGGTTCCTAGAGGATCTAGAAGTTCTGGACCTGCCTGGACGAATCGGAAGTTCCAGGTGAGACCCAAAAGTTCTAGACCTGGATGAACCAGAAGTTTCGGTTAGAACTGGAAGTTCCGGTTCAGGCGAACAGATTAGATCTATTGGGCTTTAATACAGATTAAAGGCCCGTGATAGGGCACTATATAAAGAAAGGAGGGGCCAGCGTAAAAAGGCTGCTGCCGTTGTTGCCGCTGCTGCTTGATGTTGGTTTGACAAAACCCTAGCCGTCTCCTCTCTCCTCAATTGCAAGGGTTGTGATCGATCTCCCGGATCTCGCAAGTGGTGCTAGCACGTCGGCGCGAGATGATCCCGTCTCCGGACGTGTGGATACCGTAGAGACACTACTCTAATAGTGGTGCTCGTCTTTCTTCCATGGAGTTCGCCGGAACGTAGGATCGCGTCGTCTTCATCGCTGAATCACCGACGAACAAACGGAGCAGGGAGGAGCAGCTCGAGGACGCGCTTCATCGACTCTACTTCCGCTGCCTAAGCGCATCTCGAGGCTTGAGGTAACGATTCATGATCCCATTACACGCATGGTTCCTGGGCTAATGGGTTAAAATTTTAAAATTAAGTGCTAGCGTAGCCTCCTCATAACTCAACACGCGGTTTCTTCGCCATCGGAGGACAAACGCCTTTGTCCTTCCTCTTCTTCGTCTCGATCGACCCGACTGGCCGATCGATGTTCTTTTGTCTGACCGCCCGGGGCTGCTCGGGCAACTGCGCCAGAGAGTAGTACGCCTCTCGCTCCTGCATTCTTGACGCAGTCAGCACCCGGTAGGTGATATTGCAAAAAAGCAACACAAAGCAAATACAATAGACAAGCTGACTGCAATGCCTTACCACCGGTCGGGGTTGATAAGTTTACATGATTGCGGGTCGTCCTCATTGCCGACCACCGTCTTTGGCGTGAAGAGGTCTCGAACCCGCGCCGCGCCCTCATCCACGGTCAGGAGCTCAGAGGACTCCCGAGAGGGGTCAGACCGACCCACGTACTCGTACCCCGGTCACGCTCGGCTCTTGCAGGGTTGAACGCGGCGGAGCACGAAGTTGAGGGCCACGTGGACCTTCGTCAGCTTCTGCTTCCGGAGCTCGACAATCTCCTGGACGAACTCATCCACTTGGCCTTGATCGTCCGATCCACATCGGTCTGTCAAGGTCAACGCCGTGGTTGGCACGCGGTTGATCTCCCGAGAAAAGGCTGGCTCATGGTTCCCAATATAGAATCACTGAGCGTGCCAGCCCTTATTGGACGTTAGGAGGGGGACGGGATGTACTCGACAGCCTTCCCATCACGAAGCTGGAGTCTGGCCCCGCCAACAACTCTCTTGGAGAAAGATCTCAAATAAAAAAAATGGCGAAAGAGGTTGAAATAGGGATCGATGCTAAGATAGGCCTCGCAAAGTTGAATGAAGATAGAAATATAGAGAATAGAGTTAGGATTCAGATTGTAAAGAGAAACATCGTAATGATGTAAAAGACCACGAAGAAAAGGGTGATCCGGCAAACTAAGCCCATGGACAAAGAAGGACTCGAACACCACTAACTCGTTAGTGTTCGGAGTCGGGAACTCCTCACCAGCCACCGGGCGCTACAGCGATAAAGCCTTTGCCGAGAGGACTCTGGGCTTCACCAGGAGCTGAATATGCCGGTCGGTGGCATTGGACTTCAGGAACTCCTTCGAGCGATCGACGCCGGAGTCAGTTGTCACCATCGGGATATAGCACGGTGGAGCAAGAGGCTTCAAGTTGAAGAAGCGACGAGCTTTGCGATAGCACACCATGCACTGGTAATGGCGGCCGAGGCATCGAGGTGCCAGCGAAAGGAACTTGGGCGCAAGGAAGAAGACGAACAGAGATTCAAATGCAAGAGCAATAGTGTGTGACGGAAGGAACAGAAAGGGGATAATTTATAGCTAGCCGCGCGACGGTTCGGGCCCCCAACACGCCGTGATTACCTCGAGATATGCTGCAAGGGCAAATCCATACCATCATTACAACCGATTCACATATCCCGAAGACTCCATCTGGTCGCCTAAAATGAATCTGATGGCTGAGAGAGTGAGACGAACCGATGCACGCCGTTCCAACCGATATCCGTTCACCAAAACGCCTAGGGGCTCGCGCGTTCCTGCACACCAATTAACTCCAACAGTCGCCGGTCCGCTCCAACTGACACCTTTTCGCCAAATCGGCGGGGGAGCCATATACTCCACTACTCTAGTCCGCTCCAACTGACACCTATTTGCCAAATTACCGGGGGGCCCACACACTCCACCACGCCAGACGGCTTCAACAGACGCCTATTCACCGATTGCTCGGGGATTTGAATATCCTTCGACTCCAACGAGCGCCCAATCACTTAAAAATCACCCAGGAATTTAAAATTTCTGCCTCAACAACTTTGTTGTTTAAGCTAAATTTTGGATCTTAGAGTTCATTCTGCTAATAAAACTCTAGGCTCGAGGGCTATACCCGGCAGGTGCACCTGATCGGTACACTCACCAGGTAAACAAAAAGGATTATATTAAGACCATTTTGGTGGTCCTTATGGCTTCTCGACTCCATTCAGATGAACATAGTCTACCTGCCGCCAAGAGCTCGGGGGCTGCTATCGGCGATATGACCCCGAGGTACTTTTCGAAGGTGATGGTGATCAAGTGGAGGGGTCGGGAGACGAAGCATTAAAGATGACCTAGAAGGGGTCGGGTCATTCAATAGCCGAAGATGCGGTCGGCAGTCTGAAAAGCTCCCGAGTCTCACACTCGGGAGGATGGCCCGATCACAGACACTCAGACGGTCAAAGTTGATAGCTAGACCGCCCCATCAATGATAATAAAGCCCAGGCGTGTAACTGTTCAATCATGACAACGAGTAACGTCAGGGTTAATAGTTTACGTCCCGACTGTTTCAACTGTTATAAAGGGACTTAATAGAGCGCATAAAGCCTAAACGGTAACCCCCGGCCCCTGTAGTATATAAAGGGCTCGGGGGAACCTTTTACAGGCACGTTTTTTGGCTACACATTCTGTTAGACATATTCATACTTTCTCATACGCTTAAGGCTATTTCAAGCCCTTAACCTCATATTTTCACACACAGGACTAGGGGTTATTATCCTCCGGAAGGCCCGAACCTATCTAATTCTTGTATCTCGTATTCTTTGAGGCAACCATTGAATCTCGATCACAGTCGTTCCCTTACACCTATACAAAACACCTCTATGGGTAATCCTGTAGAGAACTGTCGTACTTACGCGACGACATATTGTGTCTCTGTTCTTTGTCTCGAAGCTCTAGAATACACACGGTAGCAGAGTTCCTCAACATTAACAATCTAAGATTCAAGTTTCAGTTATCCAAAACTAGGGTGGAGCCAACTTATAAAAAACACATCATTAAAAAATAAACTAGTGTTTAGAGTATCCTATTAACCATAAATATACCTCTTAAATCTAATATCTACCTATTCTAGCCTTAAAAATTAGTTCAATAGTTTTTGCTGGCTCTGGTGCTGATTCCAAAATCAAGGGTATATATATGAAACGTGAAAGGCAGGCGCAGCCGGGACTCAGACTAGGTCAGTCGGGCCAGCTAGAACGCTAGTAGATCCACGGCACCGCACCGCGCCACATGCGAGGCGGTGCGATGCGACCCGGCCGACCCAAACAGTACACGCCAAAATAAAACGGCCCAGCCCGAGCCTAACCCCGCAGGCTCCCCCCCTCACATTCCCCTTCACGTACTCTCCGTGCTCCCCCCACCCCCAAATCGCCGCTCCCCTGCCTGCCTCTTCCCCAGACACCGCGACACCGGGTGCGCCGAGCGCCAGCACAGCGGCGGCGAGAGGACGGGAGGCGAGGGCGAGATGAGTGATTCCTTCTGCCCGGACTGCAAGAAGCACACGGAGGTGGCGTTCGACCACTCGGCGGGGGACACGGTGTGCACCGAGTGCGGCCTCGTCCTGGAGGCGCACTCCGTCGACGAGACCTCCGAGTGGCGTACCTTCGCTAACGAGTCCAACGACAACGACCCAGTCCGTGTCGGTGGCCCCACCAATCCGCTCCTCACCGACGGCGGCCTCTCCACCGTCATCGCCAAGCCCAACGGCGCCCAGGGCGAGTTCCTCTCCTCCTCCCTCGGCCGATGGCAGAACCGCGGCGCTAACCCCGACCGCTCCCTCATCCTCGCCTTCCGCACCATCGCCAACATGGCCGACAGGTTCTCCTCTCCTTTCTTCTATTTCCATACGCTTCATCACATCCTAGTCTTACACGCTCGATTCGATCAAAATCATGAGGATACGCCAGCGGTTTTCCCTTGATTCATCTCAGATGTCGGACGATCACTCGATCGTATGGAGTCCTGCCCTGATTTGGATTTGTGGTGAGTGGATTTAGGAGCCGAGTAGTGTGATTGGGGCTATGGAGTAATGGACATATTTTCCAGTTGGAAAGTGTGATTCTTCTGTGAAGGCCTGAATGTCACACCCTAGCTTCACACGCATAGTACCTTACTTACACCTTCGTTCTCACTTCGTGTAAAAGAGTTAACCTAGATGTACTATGATTAGAACATGTGGGTTTATATGTTAGTACCACTCTTGCTCAACTACCAAGATGGTATGGATGTCACATACACCTACCCTCAAAGGACTCGACGTTCTCGTCGATAACATATCTACACTGGAGCAAACAACCAGGAACTCCCCCCATAGCACACAACCATGTGTCCAGTGCCAACACATATGCCATGCCGTATGCCCAAACAAGAGCCACACGTGCCATGCGCAATACGCTCGTGCTACTGACCCACACACGTCTGTGTAACTGCAAAGGTCGGCTCTGATACCATTTGTCACACCCAGCTTCGCACGCATAGCATTTCACTTACACTCTCGTCCTCGCTTCGTGTAAAAGGGGTAACCCGAAAGTGCTATGGTTAGAACACGTGGGTTTATATGTTGGTACCACTCTGGCTTAACTAGCAAGGTGGTATGGATGTACACTGAAGAGCTAGAGCTAGCACAGTCTATATATGTTGGTAGATTTTGTTGATGCGTTTGTGGTGTTCGCTTTGGATCTAGGTGGGGAGGGCTTGTTTGTTCATAGATTTGTAATTTGGGATAATGGATAACTATCATTATGGTTGTAAAATATGTAGTTTTTTCCTTGTGGTGGAGGGGGCATGGAAATAACTTCGTGCACCTCCAAATGCTTGGGTAATTATGCCATTTTGTACCTTGGGAACATTGCTAAATTTGCTGCAAAAGGGGTGTAGAACTAATTACGTGAAGCATGTGGCTTAGCAATTTAGGTCACTAGCAATCTAAAACCTAGTGAAAGATTATTTTTAGGTGAGGCATGTCACATGTGCAATTGCAACAACCTTTTGTTGTATCAGCCTATCAGGGGATCTAGAACTGGGAACTCTGATTACAAGAGATAATATAAGGTGTATTTGATTCAATTGAGAGAGATGCACAAATACAATGATTTACTGCTGTGGTAGTTTTGCAATACTCTGACATTATTTATATCTCTAATTTCATCTCCAGGTTGGGTCTTGTTGCTACAATCAAGGTAAAAGAATCTGACTGTTACTCCCCATGATGTTTGTTGGGCTATCATAATTTTTTTCAGCTCATTTGCTTGTGAGTATAGAAGCATGATAATACAATGTGTCAATGCCTGTATGTGCAAAGTATGTTTAAAATCCATCATTCTGCATTTCTGCTTGTACACTGCAGGACTTCATGTTATGTGGCATGACTTGTTTACTTTATAACCAAATTCTATAATTCATGCTGTTGCCTGAATATTCAATGTATGTTTGCAGCATAGTTACATTATTGTGAATATTCATTGTTGTTTCTTTGAATAAGTTCCATTTGTTACACACAGTAACACACTGCCAGTTGCTTGTATCTTTGTAGTGATTGTGTTGTCTTGTCTTTCTGAAGGACCGAGCCAATGAAATCTATAAGAAGGTGGAAGATCTCAAGTCTATCAGGGGAAGAAACCAAGATGCTATATTAGCTGCTTGTCTGTATATTGCATGTAGACAAGAGGACCGACCTAGAACTGTGAAAGGTACAGAGTGTTCTAAGAAATGGTCATGTAGGCATTAGAAATTTTCTGCATCCAATCATCTGATGACTTTCTTCTTTGTTGTGATGGTCTGTTGCAGAAATATGCTCAGTTGCTAATGGAGCAACAAAGAAAGAGATAGGCCGAGCAAAAGAATTTATAGTGAAGCAACTGGAAGTCGAGATGGGCCAATCTATGGAGATGGGAACCATACATGCAGGAGACTTCCTGGTTTGTTGTTTCCCATTATTTTCTAGCAATTCCTTGGCAGCACCGGTGTGAACTTTTGAATTTGTTAGCTTAAGGACTGACAAAAACTGCAGAGGCGTTTCTGTTCAACTCTTGGGATGAACAATCAAGCTGTTAAAGCTGCCCAGGAAGCAGTTCAGCGATCAGAGGCGCTTGATATAAGGTTTGTCATTCTGAACTTTGTGCAAACTAACCTTTCCCTGTTCCCCTTTTGATAAGGACAGATCCTGTGCGGGCTGTGGTTGTTCTCTCTGTACGTTTAGCTTCAATATTGATGTCGGTTCGATATTTTTAGGTGGCCTCTGAATCACTGATGCTTAGGTCGATATATATATTAGAGGAACTAATCAGAGAAACGAGTTGTAAATACAGATGCCAGCCAATTTAGGCTCAAACAAGTAACACACAAATGTTTTACAGTCATGCATGCAAATTCAGTGTATGCTATATATCGGGTAAGACATGAGTGCTGGTCTTTGACTATTAGACACGAATCTCCCCTACTAGCCAATCCTCAAGTGTGCATTTTTGACCTAAAAAAAGGTGCTTACACCTCTATGCCACATGCCGTACAGGAGGAGTCCTATTTCAATTGCGGCTGCTGTCATTTATATGATAACCCAGCTCTCCGATGATAAGAAGCCTCTTAAAGGTTTGGAGTGCTGACCCATTCTATCTCAATTGCCGCATGCGAGTGATGGATTCTTTAAGTAACACTGTAAAATATGTTGCAGACATCTCCTTGGCTACTGGTGTGGCAGAAGGGACCATCAGAAATTCATACAAGGATCTGTATCCCTATGCTTCAAGGCTCATCCCAAACACCTATGCCAGGGAGGAAGACCTGAAGAATCTTTGCACACCATAGGATTTTTTTGTTCTCTTCTCGTCGCATAACATGGAAATTATATTTGGCAGAGAGGAGTAATGCTGTCCTTGGATAGTTGGATGTGAGTTTACCAGCCCATGCATCTCTGCACCTAATTTTATGTGCATGGACCTGTTAGAACGACCTTGTCTCGAAGCTAAATTATATGCAAGCTTACCCAGAGGATGCAAGTGGCTGGCGTGCGTTACCCTCTCTTGGAGCGTCCTTGTTTTAAAATGGCATTATGGCAATAACCACCAAAAGTTATACGGGAGCGACAGGACTTACAAACTAAAATGATCTTCACCCTCAAAATATTTTCGAAGAATCAAGTGCATAAATTTTGGTCCGTTTGGTAGGCATTCTTAGGACCAGTTATTTAAATTGTGATCAATAGAATTGTTTATATTTTTCACATCATTTCAATGCTAGGATGACCAAGACGATCATGCTAATTTTAAAATGCATTGACATTCTAAAAAACTACTTTGTATGTAATATTTGTTACATATTTAATGTATGTGCAGTATAATCTAGAGGTAAAGGAGGGACTTTTTTTTAGTATTTGTTTGTCATATTCATCATATTTTGTTAAGAGTAGATATTCATTTTTGTTGTCATTATGTGTTTCGATACCGAAACTGTTTTGATAGATATCTTAGTAAAGTATGAGTTGATTCTAAATATAGTAATGTATTCTTGATTATAACTTGAGTACACATAGAGTAATTATGGCACGACTTGAACCAACAATTAATGCATCATGTCTAGAAATTGTCAAAATATTTTCTTGTATTTTGATGAGAGTTTAGAAATATTTTATTTCTCTATTTATAAAGTTTGTGGCACTGCTAGCCACAAGGCACATTTTTTCCTCCACGGAAAAATCTATATACGTAAATGAAAGAAATAAATTCTATGATTATAAATATATAGAATGCATATAAACTTTATTTAATAACATTGGTATTGATATTACATAGTATCACATTATTACAACACACTGAATAGACGTATAAAACTTTTTACTATATAAGATTTAAATAAAATTCCTAAACATACCTTGTGAAGCAAATTCAATAAGAATGTTGTTATTTGTGAGCTCTCTTTCTTCCTTATGAAAGTCTTGTTGTCACTTGATTCTGGTAGAATATATTGTGAACAACTCGCCTCTTTTGTATTGTCAGGTTGGAGATTTTGATGAGCTTCATAGTGTCATCCTTTGATAGGTCAAGAGCTTCCTATGGATTTTTGGTAGAGATCAATCAAATGTCTTGGGGTTCGATATTTCTTGGTAATGTGATTGTAACAACCACATATTTTTATAAATAATTGATTTGCCAAACTTTTGTTTGGCAATGACTTTTTCTATGTATTCGTCTTGTGCTTCTTATTTTTGTGTTTTCGTATTCCTTTGAAGTTTATATTTGCCTTTAGAAAAACCACCGATCTTATTTTTATTCTGTGTGTTTATATGTACTTCAGGCAAAGATGCAACACCTATAGGTCCTGATATTGGTGATGATTTCTTAATAGGAGTTTATCATGCTTTTCTACTTGAAATAAGACATACACAAGATTAATAAACTTGGAAATTGATGTCTTTGGAACGTCCAAAGCGGCAACCACAATGCGCCAATGACTAGAAAGATCACGCAGGATAGCAGCAGAATCTCCATCCGTCATCGTTTGGCTCATCCGTACTCTAAAGGCAAGAAAATTGGCTATTTGCCGCTCTTAAGAGTGGGCTTCGCAAAAATACCATTTTTATCGTGGGTTTCATAGAAATGTCATTCTCTCCATAAAAACTTTGATTTTTCAGCCATTCCACCCTTTTTTTTTTGCATTTCTAAAATTCATTTGCTGTTTTCTGTCATGGGAAAGGACTAAGTTCCCCCTGCACCCCGCTAACCCGTTCTATAGGAAACATCGTTCGTCATGCTGGTTTCTCCAAGGTCCTCTGTTAGTTTGCCTGCTAGTATTGCTCTTCACATCTGCCCTTGCTTATCCTGATTGACGATTGATTGGTGCCTGTTAGCAGCAAAACATGATCAACCACTTCAAGAACGATCTCTTGCGCCTTATGGCGACAGCGCCCTACGGAGGGCTGCGGGGCGGCGGACGGCGGCGCGTGGAGGGCAGCGGCGTCCTGAGGGTGCGCAATGCTCTCTTTTAACGAGACAATGCAGGGGTAAATTGGTTCTTTTCCAAGGCAGAAAATAGCAAATGAATTTCAGAAATGCATAAAAAGGTGAAATGGCTAAGAAATCAAAGTTCAGAATGGCATTTTTATGAAGCCCACGATAGAAGTGGTAATTTTATGAATCCCACTCTTGAGAGTGTCAAATAGCCAATTTTCTCTCTGAAGGGGCGCGCGCGTATGAGAGTTGATTGAGGCAGAGCAGATACTTGCACACTTCTAGTTGCCTTTGACGAAGAACTGGCAAGGCAACCGTGGCAAGTTAGACAAACGAGCCGAAGAACGAAATGAGGCAGCCACCGCGAGTGTGTGATGCAAGTAAACGATAGCAGGACAGAATAAGGGCGCGCAGCTTGCCGGATCCGACCATGGCGACGACGCGATGGAGGGAGGACTCGAGGCGGAGCTGTTGCGGTGCTGGTGCCAGGACCGCGGCGGCGCGACGGAGGTCGGCGACACGAGAGAGGTCGGCGACGCGGGAGAGGTGAGGACGACAGGGAGTAGGGACGATGGCTTCGCGACGGCTTCGCCATTCTCTATGTCTCCAACCCAATCCAACCCCTGCGTCATGGTTGGTGAGAGCAGTTGCGCGAACGAGCTGTGGTGATGTTGCTGCGCAGGTAGCGTAGCCACCACCAACCAGAGCCGGAGGAATTGAGGGAAGCAGGCGATAGTGACCCGTGAGCGAGGGAAAAAATTTGGTAAGAGTGATCCTCATTTTCTTTTCTTTCCTATGAAGACCTCTTCTAGATTGAAACTATGTAGAGGAGTAAAGATCCAACGGTGTTTCATCACCCCCACCGTCTTGTGCTGGCCACGCCGCCTCTGCCAACCGTGCTGTCTGCACCGCTGATCACGTCATCCCACGCCATCCCTCTAGCCTCCTTGGCCATGCCGCCTCTCCGTCCCGCACAGTCCTCTAGCAGGCTGTCGTGGCCGTGCCGTCTAGCGCTGCCGCTCTAACCTCCCTGGCTATGTCGTCCCATGTCGTCCTCTGCTAGCCATGCTCTCCTATATCATATTTATTTTACTGGTCATCAAATCTTCGCTATCTCTATGTTGCTTTAATTTGTAAGTTGTCGAATGAGAATGAGGACTACCCACCAATTTTTTTTTGTGCGTGAGTCGAGGGCCACGGCTTGGGATGGCGTCCCCGCTGCGCCTTATCGGCCCTTGGATAGGGCGTTGCCGATTGCCGCGGGGATCATCTCGGCGCGCCGTCGCCGTGGGTTGGCCAACCCGACCGTGACAGCCCAGGCGGGTCTCGCTGTCTCGGTTGTCTCGCACGAATCTTGAAGCAGAGGAATGTTCCAGTATGACACGAGGGGCCCAGCGCGTGGCCGTTGGCCCCACTCGTCGCTGACGTAACCACACCGCATCCGTTGCAGATCGAGTGGGGCAAGTGCAAACCGCCTCCGAGTCCTTCATGGTACTGACATGTGGGCCCCGTAAGACGCGGACCCTACATATCATAGACAAATACTGACCACAACGAAGTCCGTCGGAGTTAGCTTAACCGGACCGCTGTTTAAATCGAATGCCCCCAAGCCGAGTGGGTTTAACTCGTCGTGTTGGTTAATCACTTAATCCTCCTCGTTTGGTCGTGTAATCGCGCAAGCAGGCATGGAGGATTCGAAGGGGAGCGGCGGCGGCGCCGATAAGCCGAGCGCCGACGCGAGCCCTAATGCGAATCCGCCCGCACCCAGCGCCGTGTCCGACGCCGGAGGAGACGGCCGGCGGCGGCGATTTTGATGTGCGGTGGTGAGCGATTTGGGGGCGGAGGTCACGCCATTTCGGAATTCGGATGCAGGAGAGACGGCGACAGCGAC
>KE371994.1:396702-414499 GCA_000418225.1 Zizania latifolia
CGCCGCGGTGGCCGCAGCGGAGTCGCGGCGCCCGTTCACGGCCCTCAGCCAGGTCGACGCCGACCTCGCCCTCGCTCGGGTCCTCCAGGAGCAGGTAGGTGGTGAGATCTCGCGGCCGTGGTTCCTAGGGTTGCGAGACCTGCGATTAATTGGGCATGTTGTTTGGATCGGTGCAGGAGCGGGCGTACATGATGCTTCGCATGGGTGGGGGCGGCGGCGAGGGCAGCGATTACGGGAGCTCGGATGCCGGGAGCTACGAGTACGACAACGAGGCTGAAGAGGACTACGAGGAGGAGCTGGAGCACCACCTCCGCGTCCACCACCATGAGCACGCGGTTGGCGAGGGTGATGGCAGGGGAGAGGGAGAGGGAGAGGGAGAGGGGGCCGAGGGAAGCGAGAACGAGGAGGAGGGGTTCAATGAGGAGGATGAGGAGGATGACGTTGAGCCAGAGCTAGACCCCGCGGCGTATGAGGACGATGAGGCTTACGCACGAGCGCTGCAAGACGCCGAGGAGCGTGAAATAGCTGCTCGACTTATGGCCATCGCCGGGATCAGCGATTGTGAGTAGAAGTTATTGATTTTTCAGTTCAGCTCAAATGTTTCAGTTGCTTTGTTGTCTGTAATTTTCATATGGCTTTGTAGGGCGAGCTGTGGAGCATGAAGAAGAGCATGCCAATGATCCGCAGGTAGTGTCTTGTTTTCCATCACAGCAATAGTAAGCCAAGTGGTATGAAATTCGTTCTGTAACTTACAAATTCCCCTGCTATCCTGTTTACTCCATGGATTTTGGCGTATTATCTCCAATGGATTCTTCAATATGTACATGGAGAAATATGTATTTGTGAAACTCTTTCCATACTTCATTACTCATTGGCAATCAGCAATTATGAACTGAACAATATCAGTTGACTAATTGATGTGTTTTTACCAAAACACAGGATGCATGGCAAGAGGTTGACCCAGACGAGTTCTCTTATGAGGCAAGTTGCATTTCTATTTGTTATGTTTATGGGGCTTCTGTTGCATGGCCCTTCACGTGAAGGTTCAAGATGCAATGTTAATAATGGCTCTCTCTTTGTCGCTTCAGGAGTTAGTTGCATTGGGTGAAGTGGTTGGTACCGAAAACAGAGGTCTCTCTGCTGATACACTTGCTTCTCTACCTTCAGTAACTTACAAGACACAAGATGGCAACACAGAACAGTATGTGCAAATACTTTGTCTCATAACCTTCCAATAATTTTAATTATGCACCTATTGAAGTCCTAATGTATCACTATTCACTGTTGTTGACAGGTGTGTAATTTGTCGTCTGGAATTTGAGGAAGATGAATCTTTGATTGCACTCCCCTGCAAGCATTCGTACCATCCTGAGTGCATAAACCAATGGCTTCAAATAAATAAGGTATATTGTCCTTCTGAACTCTGAATGTAGAAAATTTACCGCCATTTGCCACCCATGAAAGCTGCCCTTTTTCAATGCTGTGACATCTATCAAGTTATCCCATTGCATGCTATTGTACTTGAATAGAGGATAAAAGACGGAGGGTTACATAAGTAGGCGCTAAATTGTTTTTATAGTGGGCCCTAAATTGCTGCGCAGGTTATTTGCCTAGGTCATTGTTCATGTCTTGATGACATGAATGTTATTCTAGCTAGCTTTGGTTGTAACCCTGTACCATTCTTTCACCATTTGGAAAAATACTAGTTACAGAAAAACATTAAAACACTAAATAGTTTGGAAATCAACTAGCATTCATTTTAGGTATAAAACTGATATATTGTTGAATTACTACCTTTTATGTAGTCTTGCTGAGACCATTATATTTGAAAGGTCTACAAAATCATCAAATCTCGAGTGCTCGTGTGCATCAATGCATATTTAGGGAAATAATTGCTTTTGCATTGGAAGCTCATTTGCACACCTCTGTCAAAGCATCGCATCCTTTTATTACTTTCTGCTAAAAACATTTGGTCTGCCATAGTAGCATTGTGATTATCTGTAACAATTATCTTCATGCCACTTAAAGCAGTAAACATTTGGTCAGTTGTGCCATGCAATTTAAATTCTGGTGTCCTTCACTCCTGTGAGGGTAGCTAGCTATAGCTCTATATTGTGATTTCTGTCCTAGAAGCATTTTATGTTGGATGTACTATCTGCATGTAGCTTTCTCAAGTTCATGTTAATTTTCAGTATAACATAAACAGTGAGCGTTTAGACATCGTAATGGTATACACTTGTCCGAAGCTGATAAGATATCCTGGATGATGTGCAGGTATGCCCTGTGTGCAGCGCAGAAGTCTCTACATCGGAAAACAAGCAGGCATGACCACAGCCTTAACACCATTGCTGGACTTGGATGGCAATAAATAGCTGCATCATGGTAGCTTCTGAATGTTGGGGGGTGAGTAGATAAAAGATTTCAGCAACGTGCGAGGGGACCAGGTCATAATCTTTGCGTTCTTTAGGCCCCTTCTAGACCCTTTTAGACAGTTTTAGGTTATTTATAAGTCAGCTTACGCTTAACAATCTAATTAAGCTGATGTCCCAAAAAGTTTAAGAAGTTCGATGCCTTGTTCTAAATGAATTCGTATAGAGAAAATATTGTATTATCCTTGACCTTATTTTATTTATTGTTTAATTGCTAATATTGTTAATTGGGACATTTTGGTCAGGTGACGTGGAGATGCAGCTTTAAAAACCTTAAAACAGAAGCTTTTTTTCCAAGAGCTTACGACTTTTTGAGCCATAAGCTCTCAGTGTACTCCGTTTGGATATATTATTATGTTATATTGCTAGCCATTATTTTACTTCATATTGCACAGTTGTTGAATCTTGGTTGTCAAATGCCGGTGTTTCTTTTGCTCGTCACATAGGTTGACTGATCAAATAGGGCTCGAACGTTTCAAAATTACGCGTCCCCTCGATGAACGATAGTGAATTTCGCAGGAACGAAGGTGACAGTTATCCCTCCAATTCCAAAAACAAGTCGGTTCAGTTTTGTATGTGAGAATTAAGAAAACAGTCTAAAATGAATTTGCCCTGCATTTACATTACATTAGAAAAGAGTTAATTATGTTGAGAGGGTAACATTTACCTGGCAAGTCATAAAAGAAGAAAAAATACATGCAGATTGAAAACTGTTAGAATATATATTTTCTCCTATGGTAGATTATATTTTAATATGGCATGTTGCATTATATTTTTTGGATTGTATTCATCATAGGATCCCTTTTCTGATTATCCCTGGATTCATGTTTCTATAAGTTAGTGTTTGAGATATAGAAATCTTGTACCTATATATGTAGCCCTGAGATCATCATTAAAGTTATTGCGTGATTTTTCTCCTCTTTCATGGTATCACAACGGTCGCTCACGTGACCTCCCTCTACCGCTTTCGCATACACTTTTTTTTTTCTGTTCACCAAATTGCGTTGACTTCATGGCCCGTTCTGTCGCCTCTGACACCAGCAGCGAGACCGACGTAGCCAATGATGCGTTGCGTCTCCCAGCCGCCGATGACACGCACTCGGGTGTTCCTAGCGCTGGTGTCCACGTGACCGACGCGCATGGCCTGCGTTCCCCAGCCGACGATGACATGCACCCGGGCCTTCCTGCCCCTAGCGTCCACGTGACCGGCGCCCGAGTCCTCGCGTCGGGCCCGTACGCTCCTACGGATCCCCGCGCCGATGAAGCTGCGTTGCGTGCTGACGTCGCACGATATTGCGCCACGGCAGAAGAGCGACAGCGCGTTGAGGATGAAGCCGAGGCCGCCGTCATCACCACCCTCCATGTGTAGGCTATCTTCGTCGCCAACATCCGCTCGCTGGTCTCCATCGTTCTCGACACGGTCTCGTCAAACTATTCCAAGTGGCGTGGCCTCCACCTCATCACGCTTGGAAAGTATGCCCTCACCGAGCATGTTCTTTTCGATGACGTCTACCCTAGCAGCTCGTTCTAGAGGCGCATGGATTGTGACGTGCTCTCATGGTTGTATGACACTATTTCCACCGGCCATTTTGAGATTGTTATGGTGTCAAGTACCACCTCCCGCTCCGTCTGGTTGGTGCTTGAAGATCAGTTCATCGGCAATAAGGAAACCCGGGCCTTGCTGCTCGACGCCGAGTTTCACACGGTCGTCCAAGGTGATCTCACCGTCTCCGATTATTATCGTAAACTAAAAAACATGGCTGATCTCCTAGGCGATCTCGGCGAACCCGTCCTGGACCGCACCCTCGTGCTGAACATCCCGCGCGACCTCAACGACAAATACTCTCACATGGTGGCTCTTCTGAAGCAACAGAAGCCGTTTCCGTCCTTCATCGACATTCGGAACGACCTCCTGCTTGAGGAACTCACCATGGCCGATCGACTGAAGTCCTCCCCGACCACGCTAGTGGCCGGCGATCCTGCTTCTGCACCGAGCGCCTTCGGCGGCCAAATCGGTGCTCCTAGCGCCCCACCCTCTACGACGAGCGGCGACAATTGGCCCAATAACCGATGCCACCGCAAGAACCAGCCCAACACTGGCCAGGGTGGCGGCCCACCTGATTTTCGGTCGGCTGGGTCTGTTCCGGCCCATGGCGGGGCCTCTCCAGGTGTGGGCGTTCCAGCCGTGTTGAGCCATGGCTCCGCTACATCCGGCCCAGGTGGTGTGTGGCCCTTCTTCCGCAGGTTCCATATGCGCCACGTCCTGGTCCACCACCGCATGCGCTCTACACCCGGCACGGCTGTCCTAGCGTTCCTTTGTTGGAACCGGGTGCTCCTCTGCATCAGACGCCCGTGCCTTCCTTCACCTCTTGGGATCAAGCTGCCTTGGCGAATGCGTTCAACACAATGACGCTCATGCCTCCCCCATTGGTGAATGGTACATGGACTCCGGTGTCACCTCTCACATGACATCTGATGCTGGTAACCTTTCCTCTTGCTATTTTCTCGGTCTACCCCATCTAATGTCATTGTCGAAAATGGGTAACTGCTGCCTATTACCTCCATAGGCTCCACCTTTTTTCCTAGTTCTCACGGGTCTTTACATCTTCAGAATGTTCTTGTCACACCTCACATCATTAAAAACTTGATATCTATTCGTCAGTTCACCATCGACAATAATTGTTCTGTTGAGTTTGACCCCTTTAGCCTTTCTGTGAAGGATCTTCACACCAGGAGTGTAATCGCTAGGTGCAATAGCACTGGTCCCCTTTACCCGCTACTGTCATGCTCCTCCACCCCGCAGGCCCTCACAGTAGTCTCCACCGACTTATGGCACCATCGCTTTGGTCATCCTGTCTCCGTGACTATCTCTAAGCTATCTAGCAGCTCTGCCATTCCTTGTACTAATGGTCCATTAGAACCTATGTGTCATGCTTGCCAACTTGGCCGTCATGTCCGGGTACCTTTTGCCACTTCTACTTCGCATGCTCACAGGAATTTTGATTTAATACATTGTGACCTTTGGACCTCACCAGTGTCTAGTATCTCGAGTTACAAGTACTATCTAGTCATACTTGATGATTGCTCCCACTATCTCTGAACTTTTCTCTTGCGATTAAAATCCGATACTTTCTCCACTATATCGCACTTTTTCGCTTACATCCAGACACAGTTTGGGTGTCCCATCAAAGCTGTGCAGTGTGACAATGGCTGCGAGTTTGACAATTCGGTAGCCCACAGATTCTTTCTCACCCACGGCTTTACACTCCGCATGTCGTGTCCATATACCTTTAAGCAAAATGGCAAGGCCGAATGTTTCATCCGCACCACAAACAACACCATTCGTTCTCTTTTATCCCAAGCCAGCATGCCACCTTCTTACTGGGTCGAAGCTCTACACACAGCCACATATCTCTTGAATCACCATCCTACCAAAACACTCGATTTTCTCCCATCATACTTCGCTCTTTACGGGTCACATCCCTCCTATGACCACCTTCGCGTTTTTGGTTGTTGATGCTATCCCAATCTTTCCTCTATGGCTGTTCATAAGCTTTCCCCTCGATCCATTTTGTGCGTCTTCCTTGGCTACCCCTCTGAACACAAAGGTTACCGGTGCCTTGATTTATCCTCCAATCGGATCATTGTTTCTCGGCGTGTCACTTTTGATGAGTCCACCTTTCCCTTTGTCACCAGGACAGCTTCACCCTCCTCTGACTATGACTTTTTGTCAGAACGCTCACTTTTGCCTGCAGGATCACAATTTTTTTAGGTCCCCACAATGCCGATGACCTCTGCGATGACACCGCCCCTGTTCTTAGCGGTCCCACTGTTCAGGCCAGCTGTTGGCGTTTGGCAGCCCCCTGCTTCCTGCCACATGGCGTGGTGCCTGGCCCCTCCACTAGCCCAGCACAGCCCGGCAATGACGTCTCCCCTGGCATGGGCCTTCCTGGTGCTATGGCCAGCCTATTAGCCGGTCCAGCACAGCCCGGCTCCCCTGGCATAGTGCCTGGCCCCACCGCTGCTCCTGTGCATCTCGGCATAGCTACGGGCTCCCTGATGGAATTGTGCCCAAGAAAATTCTAGGGAACCGAAAGTTCCGGCTGTAGCCGGAAGTTTTGGGTTCTAGAGCATCCGAAAGTTCTGGTGGGACCAGAAGTTCTGGACCAGCCCTGGTATTTGGTTTTCTAGACGAACCGGAAGTTCCGGTTGGACCAAAAATTCTGGGTCGAGAATTAATTCGATACAGAATGTCATTTTCGGAAGTTCCGGATGTGATCCAAAGTTCTGAGGTCCGAAAGTTCCGGCTATAGCTAGAAGTTCTGGGTCCGGCGAACAGATTAGATCTGTTGGGCTTTAATACAGATTAAAAGCCCACGATGGGACACTATATAAAGAGAGGTGGGGCAAGCACGAAAAGGTTGCTGGTTGTTCCTGGTTGAGAACTCTAGCCGTCACCTCTCTTCTCTCCTCGATTGCAAGTGTTGTGATCGATCTCACCGGATCTTGCAAGTGGTGCTAGCACGCCGGCGTGAGGTGATCCTGTCCCCGGACGTGTGGATACCGTGGAGACACTACTCCAATAGTTGTGCTCGTCTTCTTCCTGTGGAGGTCGCCGGATCGTAGGATCGCGTCATCTTCATCGTCGGATCGCCGACGAACGAACGGAGTCGAGAGGAGCAGATCGAGGACGCGCTTCATCGACTCTACTTCCGCTGCCCGAGCACGCCTCGTGGCTTGAGGTAACGATCCATGATCCTATTACACGCATGGTTCCTGGGCTAACGGGGTAAATTTTTGAAATTAAGTGCTAGCGTAGCCTCCCCATAACCCAACAGTGGTATTAGAGCCTACGTGCGTAGTGTTCGATCTGGATCGATCACATATGACGATATGTGATGGAAATAGATTGGATCTATTGTTTTTGTCATTGGATTTTCCGAAAGTTCTGGTTGGACCGAAAGTTCCGGGCCGAAATAATTTTTGATACAGAATGTTATTTTCGGAAGTTCTGGGTCATACCCGAAAGTTTCGGATCCAGAAGTTCCAGTTGGACCGAAAGTTCTGGACATAAATAACCGTACAGAAGGTTATTTTTGGAAGTTCCGGGTGTGACTCGGAACTTCCGGGCCAAAATAAATTCGAGTCAGAAGGTTGATTTCGGAAGTTCTGGCCCTGAGTCGGAAATTCCAGGCCCTTCAACCGGAAGTTTCGGGCCTCTGAACCGGAAGTTCCGAGCTTGGTGCAGTCACGTCTAGATTCCGTCTAACTCGTTTTTGCAGGGAATGTTGTGACTGGTATGGCTTTGCAAAGTATATGATACTCGCTTGTAATAACATGGCATGCGTGTCATAGTTGATTACAGCCCAAGGCTGTTTAAATGTTGTATGACATGCACGTCGACATGTGATGCTTCTGCTCATGTAACTAGTATAATGCTATTAGTTGTAATAGGCTGATACATGTTCATGGAGGCCTGAAGCGTGTTGACCCGACGGACAGGAACCATAGAGATAGAGATCACCATGCGAGAGGGTCATACTATGTCACAGTTAATAATATTGTCTGTGATGTTTACTTATGTTCCTATCATACTATTCTTTCATGTTTTGTGTGCGGTAGGTATCGTTACCATGCTAGAATAGTTTTCCTCAGAAAATTAAGTATTGATGCTTTTTCCAATAGCTGCACCTACTAAGGTTCTTGATCATCGATGGTAGGTCTGCCAAAGCAGGGTGCCGTCTTTTGTCTTGACCAGTTAGGGTGAATGTCGGACAACCACATGCATAGTATTGGTTTGCTTAACAAAGCTATCAAAACGATTTTGGGCTTTGGGGCATGGTGTTAGGAGTCGGGCATTGGATGCTACCCCAACGAATAAGAGTCACATAGAGATGTGATTAGCAAAATGTTGCTTACCTATGTCACTAATCTTCTAGTAGTGATGCCAAAGCTCACTAGGATTTAGATGAATATGGATCTTGTCCCACAATGTGTAGTTAGAGGGAAAGCGATTATTTTACATATTGTGACACATCTTTTATTTGATGGAAGATTAATATAGCATAGTGCTAAACCTTGCATTGTTATTATAGATCATGGCATCTACTGCTAAGAACACTTTAGTATTTAATCTACGACCTATCCTTGAAAGGGAGAAATTGTCTGGAACAAATTTTATAGACTGGTACAGGAATTTAAGAATCGTTCTCAAACAGGAGAATAAGGATTACATTCTAGAGAAACCCCACCCTGATGAAACAATGGATAATACACCAATTGCTGAAAGGCGGGCATATGAGAAGCACGCTAGTGATTCAATTGATGTCAGCTGTCTCATGCTTGCCTGCATGTCTTCTGAGCTTCAGAAGCAATATGAGGATAAGGATACCTATGATATGATCGTGGGGCTGAAGGGCATATTTGAGAACCAAGCACGGACTGAGAGGTATAATGTCTCAAAGTCCTTGTTTAAATGCAGGTTGGCGAAATGCAGTGCAGTGAGTTCTCATGTGATCAAGATGATTGGTTACGTTGAGAACCTAGAAAAGCTCGGCTCTAAACTTGATAAGGATTTGGCCACAGATGTGATTCTTTAGTCGCTCCCTGCGAGCTTCGAGCCATTCATCATGAATTATCATATGAATGGCATGAAGAAAACCTTGGCTGAATTGGATGGGATGCTCAAGACAACCGAGGAAAGCCTTAAGAAAAATCTTAGTCATGTGATGATGGTTCAAAAGGAAAGTAAGAAGAGAAAGCGTAAGGGAAAGGCTAAAGCTCCAGATGCGA
Source organism: Zizania latifolia (assembly GCA_000418225.1). Classification (NCBI taxonomy): domain Eukaryota; kingdom Viridiplantae; phylum Streptophyta; class Magnoliopsida; order Poales; family Poaceae; genus Zizania; species Zizania latifolia. The sequence goes on from KE371994.1 coordinate 405,924, forward strand.
TCTCGAGCTCAAAGTCTAATTCGGCTGAAATGTCCAAGTCGGGCCCTGCTAGCTCTGACACTTGCCACCACTACCATAAGCCTAGCCATTGGCGGAGGAATTGCAAGTTGTACTTGGAAGAACAAAAGAAAAAGAAGGAAAGTGTGACTTCCGCTTCAAGTATAAATATTATTGAAATTTATCTTGCTACTCATCCAAGTGATTTATGGGTATTTAATACCGGATCAATGATTCACACTTACAAATCGTCGGCAATGGTGCAAAAGTTGTTGCGTTGGGCATCGACGTCTATTCTTTGTCGCTACCCTCAGGATTAGTTTTGGAGTTAAATAATTATTATTTTATTGCCGCCTTGGACAGAAACATTATCTCTTCGTCATGTTTAGAGGAAGACGGTTTTGAATTCGTAATAAAGAACAAGTGTTGTTCGATATTTTCGAATGGTATGGTCTATGGTGTTTGTCCATAGTTGAATGGGTTATATATTCTAAATCTTGAGGATACACATGTCTATAACATTAATACGAAGAAACCTTGACTCAATGATTTGAATCCTACTTATGTCTGGCATTGTCATTTGGGTCATATAAATGAGAAGCGCATGCAGAAGCTCCATAGAGATGGGCTTTTGGAGTCATTTGATTTTGAATCGTTTGACATATGTGAGTCTTGTTTACTTGGCAAGATGACTAAGACGCCTTTCACTGGTCAAAGTGAGAGGGCAAACGAGCTATTGACCATCGTACACACTGATGTATGTGGACCAATGAGTTCTACAGCCAAAAGTGGATTTCAGTACTTCGTAACTTTTACTAACGACTTTAGTAGATATGGTTACGTCTACTTGATGATGCATAAGTCGAAATCCTTTAAAAAGTTTAAGGAATTTTAGAATGAGGTACAAAATCATACAGACAAGATAATTAAATTTCTGTGATCAGATCATGGAGGTGAATATTTGAGCTATGAGTTTAATGATCATCTGAAGCAGTGCAGAATTGTTCCACAGCTGACTTCACCTGGTACACCTCAGTGCAATGGGGTGTCCGAGCAGAGAAACCAAACTTTGTTGGACATGGTCCGGTCGATGATGAGTCAAACTGATCTTCCATTATCTTTCTAGGGATTCGCTTTATAAACTGTTGCTTTCACGCTAAACAGAGTTCCATCTAAATTTATAGAGAGGACACCATATGAGATATGGATGGAAAAACGTCCCGGGTTGTATTTTCTAAAGATCTGGGGTTGTGAGGCCTATGTAAAGCGTTTGACGTCTGATAAGTTCACTCCAAAATCTAATAAATGCTTCTTTGTGGGATATCCTAGGGAAACTAAAGGATATTACTTTTATAACCGGGAAGAAGGCAAAGTGTTTGTCACCTGGAATGGTGTATTTCTTAAGAAAGAGTTTCTCTCGAAAGGTGTTAGTGGGAGCACGGTGTGACTCGAAGAGGTTCGAGAACCACTAAAAAGTGTTTCAGCTCCTACTGAATCGCCACTCGACATGCAATATGTTGCAGAGCCTGTTGTCGAGACGCCAGCCCCACGTCGGTCGGAGAGGTTGAGTCGTGCGCCTGAGCGGTTTGCGTTTTTAACCATTGGGCAGCATGACATATTATTGTTGAACAATGATGAACCTAAGACCTATTCGAAAGCGATGATGGGACCAGAGTCTGAGAAATGGTTTGGAGCGATAAGATCTGAGTTAGAATCCACGCGAGAGAATCAAGTTTGGAACTTGGTCGATCCACCTGATGGTGTAAAAACTATCGAGTGTAAATAGATTTTTAAGAAAAAGATAGACGTTGACAGAAATGTTCACATCTATAAGGCACGATTGGGGCCAAAAGGTTTCAGACAAATTCAAGGTGTTGATTATGATGAAACGTTTTCGCCCATCGCTATGTTAAAGTCTATCCGGATCATCCTAGCAATTGCTACATTTTATGACTATGAGATATGGCAAATAGATGTCAAGACAGCTTTCCTTAATGGAAACCTAAGTGAGGATGTGTACATGACATAGCCTGAAGGTCTTGATGATCCAGAGAATGCTGGGAAGGTTTGCAAGCTGCAAAGGTCTATTTATGGGCTGAAGCAGGCTTCTTAGAGTTGGAACCTTCGTTTTGATGAGGCAGTCAAAGAATTTGGCTTCATCAAGAACGAAGAAGAGCCTTGTGTCTATAAGAAGGCTAGTAGGAGCTCATTTGTGTTTCTGGTCTTATATATAGATAACATATTGTTGATCGGAAATAATATTCATATGCTAGATGCTGTCAAGTCTTTGTTGAGAAAAAGTTTCTCAATGAAAGATCTTGATGAGGCAGCATACATTTTGGGCATAAAGATCTATAGAGATAGATCGAGAAGGTTAATTGGATTAAGCCAAAGTATGCACATTGATAAGGTATTGAAACTGTTCAATATGCAGAATTCCAAGAAAGGCTTTCTGCCAATGTCACATAGTATTTCTCTCAGCAAGAGTCAGTGTTCTTCAACACCTGATGAGCTGGAGAAGATGAGTGTGGTCCCGTATGCCTCCGCAATCGAATCCATGATCCCATTACACGCGTGGTTCCTAGGCTAACGGGGTAAATTTTTGAAATTAAGCGCTAGCGTAGCCTCCCCATAACCCAACACTCCCTTGGAGCATTGCGACCCCCCGACGTCCCCTGTTTCGCCCGAAGTTGTGGTCTCTGCTGCATGCACCAGTTTGGCTGTTGACGTTTTGTCACAGATTGTTGCCAATCAGACCGGCACTGTTTCTAGCCCTCCAGTGGCAAACGAGCGTCGCATGGTCACTCGTGGCAAAAGCAGGTTCCATGTTCCGGTTCACCGTCTCAACCTCCACGCGTCAGCCCTCTCGCCACTTCTGAGAACATATCGTGGCACTTTGGCTGATCCCAATTGGTGGGCTGCTATGACCGAAGAATTTGAGGCTCTTTAGGCCAACAACACCTGGGATCTCATCCCTCGTCCACCGGGCACCAACATTGTCACAGGCAAGTGGGTCTTTCACCATAAATTCTGATCCGATGGTTCTCTTGATTGGTACAAAGCTCTATGGGTGCTTCGGGGCTTCACACAACGACCTGGTGTTGATTTTGATGAAACTTTTAGCCCTGTGGTCAAGCCTGCTACTGTCCGGACAGTTCTGACATTGGCTCTCTCTCATGACTGACCCATCCATTAGCTTGATGTCAAGAACGTATTCCTCCATGCCACTCTCTCTGAGATAGTCTACTGGACCAACTATCTGGTTTCACTGATCCTACGAAGCCTCATCACGTGTGCGGCCTGAACAAGTCACTCTATGGTCTCAAGCAGGCTCCTCGTGTATGGTACAGTCGCTTTGCTTCACACCTAGTCTCACTTGGTTTTTCATAAGCTAAGTTCGACACATCGCTCTTCATCTATCATCGTGGCTCAGAGACAGTGTTCTTACTACTATATGTTGATGATATTGTCCTCACAGCCTCTTCTGTGACTCTCCTTCATCGCACTATTTTTGCTCTCTAATAAGAATTTGCTATGAAGGATCTAGGATCGCTGCACTACTTCCTGGGTATCTCAGTCAGCCATCGCAATGGAGGTCTTTTTCTTTCACAGCGCCAATATATTCTAGACATTTTGGAATGAGCTAGTATGTCAAATTGCAAGCCCTGCAGCACGCCTGTGGATACACATGCCAAACTCTCTAGTGAAGGTACTCCTGTGACGGATCCCACTCACTATCGCAGTCTTGCTGGTGCTCTGCAATACTTGACCTTTACTTGTCCGGACATTGCATACGCTGTTCAGTAGGCTTGTTTATTTATGCATGACCCACGAGGGCCTCATCTCGCCTTGGTGAAACGCATCCTTCGGTATCTTCAAGGTACTCTTGACCATGGTTTGCTGCTCCATTGGACTACTTCTGATGCTCTTGTTGTCTATTCTGATGCTGATTGGGCTGGCTATCCAGGTACTCGCAAGTCCACCTCTGGCTATGGGTTTTTTCTTAGTGACAATCTTGTCTCTTGGTCATCCAAAAGGCAACACACAGTGTCTTGTTCTAGCGTTGAGGCTGAATATCGTGCTGTGGCTAATGGAGTCGCTGAAGCTGCCTGGCTACGTCAGCTACTTGTGGAGCTTCACCATTCTCCTCGCCGTGCAACATTGGTTTATTGTGACAACATCAGTGCCGTCTATCTCTCCAGCAATCCAGTTCAACATCAGCGTACTAAGCATGTTGAAATTGATTTGCATTTTGTTCGCGAGCGTGTTGCTTTTGGTGATGTCCGTGTTATGCACGTTCTGACCTCCTCTCAATATGCTGATATTTTCACGAAGGGGCTGCCCACTTCTGTGTTCCAAGAATTTTGGTCCAGTCTCAACATCTGTCCAGCCGACGTTACGACTGCGGGAGGGTGTTAGAATATATTTTCTCCTATGGTAGATTATATTTTAATATGGCATGTTGCATTATATTTTTGGATTGTATCTATCACAGGATCCCTTTCCTGATTCTCCCAGGATTCATGTTTCCATAAGTCAGTACTTGAGATATGGAAAGCTTGTGCCTATATATGTAGCCCTGAGATCAATAGTAAAGTTATTGCGTGATTTCTCTGCGCTTTCAACTTATCTCTATGAAAGAAATGAGAAGAAATTTAAAATCGAAGAAAATGTACACTAATAATGCAAGGTTCAGCACTATGCTATGTTAATTTTCCATCAAATAAAAGATGTGCCACAATATGTAAAATAATCGCTTTCCCTCTAACGACACATTGTGGGACAAGATCTATATTCATCTAACTCCTAGTGAGTTTTGGCATCACCGCTAGAAGATTAGTGACATAGGTAAGCAACACTTTGTTAATCACATCTCTATGTGACTCTTGTTCATTTGGGTAGCATCCAATGCCCGACTCCCAACTCCATGTCCCAAAGCCTAAAATCATTTTGATAGCTTTGTTAAGCAAACCAATACTATGCATGTAGTTGTCCGACATCCACCCTAACTGTTCAAGATAAAAGACAGCATCCTGCTTTGGCAGACCCACCATCGATGATCGAGAACCTTGGTAGGTGCAACTATTGGAAAGAGTATCAATACTTAATTTTCTGAGGGAAACTATTCTAACATGGTAACGATGCCTACCGTACACGGAACATAAAAGAATAGTATGACAGGAACATAAGTAAACATCACAGGCAATCATATTAACTGTGACATAGTATGGCCCTCTCGCATGACGATCTCTATCTCCATGGTACATGTCCTTTGGGTCATCATGCTTTAGGCCTCCATGAACTTGTATCAGTCTATTACACCTAATAGCACTATATTAATTACATAAGCAGAAACATCACATGTTGACGCGTAGGTCGTACAACATTTGAATAGCTTTGGGCTGTAATTAACTATGACACGCAGGTCATGTTATTATATTCATGCATCTCATACATTTGCAAGACCATACCAGTCATAACATTGACTGCAAAAACTTAAGCCCGGAACTTCTGGCTCTGAGGCTCGGAACTTCCGGTCGAAGAGCCCAGAACTTCTGGCTCAGGGCCGCAACTTCTAAAATCAACCTTCTGACTCGAATTTAAATTGGCCTGGAACTTCCGAGTCACACGCAGAACTTCCGAAAGTAACCTTCTGTACAGAATTTATTTCTGTCAGGAACTTCCGGTCTAACTGAAACTTTCGAAAATAACATTCTGTGTTGAAAATTACTTTGGCCCAGAACTTCCGGGTCACATCCGGAACTTCTGAAAATCTGACGATAAAAACAATAGATCCAATCTATTTCCATCACATATCACCTATATGTGATCGATCCAGATCGAACACTACGCACGTAGGCTCTAATACCACTGTTGGGATATGGGAAGGCTATGCTAGCGCTTAATTTTAAAAATTTACCTCATTAGCCCAGGAACCATGCGTGCAATAGGATCATGGATCGTTACCTTCTAACACAAGACGCGCTAGTGCAGCAGAAGAAGATGTTGGGGAAGCGCGTCCTTGCTCAACTCTGTCCGTTCGTCGGTGATTTGGTGATGGAGATTACACGATCCGACGATCTCCACTCGGAGAAGACGAGCATCGCTATTTGAGCAGTGCCTCCACGGTATACACACGTCCGGGGACAGGATCACCTCGCGCAGGTGTGCTAGCACCACTCGCAAGATCTGGGAGATCGATCACAACCCTTGCAATCGAGGAGAGAGGAGAGGTGGCGGCTAGGGTTCTCAACCAGGAGCAACAGCAGCAGCAGCCTTTCGTGCTCACCCCTCCTCTCTTTATATATTGCCCCATCACGAGCCTTTAATCGTATTAAAGCCCAACAGATCTAATCTGTTCGCTTGGCCCGGAACTTCCGGTTCTAACCGGAACTTCTGAAAATAACATTCTATATCGAATTTATTTCGACTCGGAACTTCTGGTTCATCCAGGTCCAGAACATCCGGGTCTCACCCGGAACTTTCGGTTCGTCCAGGCAGGTCCGGAACATCCGGTCCAACCAAAACTTCCCGATCCTCCAGAAACCGAAACTGGAGCTGGCCCAGAACTTCCGGTCTAACTGGAACTTCCGGATGCTCCAGAACCCAGAACTTCTAGCCCTAGGCCAGAACTTTCGGTTCCCCAGAATTCTCTTGGGCATATTTCCATCATGTTGAAGTGCTATAAATGAAATATTTTTAGGCTGGAGGGAGTTCCTCCGTTCTTGAATACTTTTGAGGACTGTACAATCCAAATTATTGTGCTAGTTGTTTGAGTTATTCATTTTAATATTGATTCAAAATTAATGTCCAGTTATTTTGTTTAAATCTTGATCATCAAATTGGATGGTTACTTTTAGTTAAAACTGATAATATTAAAAAACAGAGAAAATGGTAGAGAGATGTGTAAGAGCGCATAGGACCAATAATATAGCTAGCTCATATAATGGCTTGGCTATTAGGTTGGCTAAAAGAAGAGCTGTATTAAAGATACAATTACTCAATACTTCTATGTGTACACTATCAACTGTGGTCTATATCTTTGTGGTCATATATCAAACAACACAATATGGAATCCATAAAAAACCATAGAAATAAGCAATCTAGCCATTATAATATAACGAAATAGATTAAATTTAAGCAACATGGGTTATTTCAACATCTAGATAACAATTCTATCGAAGCAACATCACACACATAACTTTTCACCATGATTCTGATAATTAAACATCACACACCTACTCAAATCAGTTCATCAGTCGAATGCAGGACAAAGTTATTCTATTTTGTACTGATTAACCAAATAAGACTAAAAAGAACACGTACCATGCTTGCAGATCAGAGTCCTCAAGATTATTATAAGTGGGTGCATGATTTGCAGAGGCACCAATGCCAAGGGGTCTGCACCAAGGGCCTTGAGCTGTCGAGCCAGCCATGTTTGGGCCATGTTTGGGTGATGTAGCCCAGCGAGCTAGTATGTAGAGCCAATAGCAATGTGGCTCATGGGTTGGATGGGCTCGTAAAGCAGGCTGGTTCATAGAGGAAAGCCGTGAAACAGGCTAGCCAAAGTGAATCCTGGCCGGCCTTGTGGGCTGCATCCTAGCAAGGCCCAAGTGCCCTGAGGCTGCACCGCCGACAGCGGGCGTGTTCGCCGGTGCCATGTCCTACTGCCTAGCAAAGCCAACATGGCTGGCGGCTGCGCCACCACTGAAATGCTCGACATGGTTGGCTACGAATATGGGCTGGCTCGCCAGCGCGCCGGCGATGGTGGTAGAGGAGCTGATGAGACGTGCCGTAGTTTGTCCTTAATGGGCTAGAATTTCCGTGATGTCTTCCATGGTTGGCAAGCCCCTGGAATAGGGATGAAAACGGATCGGATATTAGTGATATCATACCATTTTTTATATTTTTTTGATTCAGATACTCCGGATACAGATACGGAACCGAATATTATCGGATACAAATACGGAGTGGATACAAATACGGTTACGGATATTTACCGAAATAAAAGGAAGATAGAAATAAAGATATATCTTCTCGATGTAATTACTTTCATTATTAAAAAAGATATATAGCCATATCCTACAAAGTGGAAATTATATTGTTATTAAAAAAGATATATAGCCATATCCTACAAAGTGGAAATTATATGGACTAGGGATACAATAGTCTTTACATATCTAACCAAACTCTAGGAACCCTATGCCGCTATGCGCACTATTGTGCCTGACCCAATGGGCTGAAGGTTTCCCTTTACATGGCTTTTCTCTCCTAGCCTTTGTCTTTGCCTCACAAGATGCTTTTGCCCTGTCAAAGACGTCTGGTCTTTACTAGGATGGAGACAACGCTCACGTGTTCTGCGCTTACCCAGTGTTGCATGATCTTCGCATGGCTAGGAGCTGTGTTTGCTTGGCTATGTACTATTTTCGCTTGAATAGAGGCATCCTTTACTTAGCGTCATCGTGTGGACGAAAGCATTCTTCGCTTGAAGGAAAAAATACTCTTCGCTTGGAGTTGACGGACGACGAGGTGCCAGGAGAGATGGGCCAGGACCGGCCGGGGGCGGCTGGCAGGGCACC
>KE371994.1:451993-472860 GCA_000418225.1 Zizania latifolia
GCCTAGGCATGAGGCGCACCTAAGCTCTATGAGTATTAGATACTTACGTGAGTGAGTCTAGTGTATGTGAGAAAGGTGTCTTGTCTATGTTAATGTATATTTGGATAATTAGTTATCTTTTTCCTTGAATAAATGTCTTTTACATTGATCAGCAAGTATGTAACTTGTTTGCAAAACTTTTTGTTTTATAACGATTTTATTCTAAACGATCCCCAATCTCATATCGTCATGTAGGACAATGATGATTTATAGATTAGCACATCTGTCTTATTGATGATCATGTTTTACGGATCATAGACATGGAGATGTCAAATCAGTGATGTGGACTCATGTTAGTGAACATGGAGTTGGATAGACCCACTTTGAGATACTGCTAGGATTATTATTTTTAATATGCCATCAATTGTCATCTCAAATGGTGTACCTACAGAATCCTTAGACCTGAGATCGTCGTTGATTCCAAAATGTGTAGTGACACACTTAGGGGCTTTCAAACGCTATTCCGTAACTGGGTGGTTATAAAGGTTGCTTTCGGGTATGTTATAAAACATGTCGTGGGATGTGAGCGGTCAAGATGGAATTTACCCCTCCTAAATAATGGGATAGACGTCTCTGAGCCCCTCGAGATAGTTGGATTAGAAAAGTGTATGGCCATGCCACTATGATTAAAGAGTTAATCATGATTAATCCACTACTTGATTGAGTGAAGTGTCGAGCTATCACAAGGGTGGCACGAATCTCGCCTTGAGCTTGACTGATGTCGTGTGGTAAAGGAATTGGTGCATGATTATATCAAGGTTCAGAAAATGTGATTTTGTGTTTGTATGCTTTTGGAGGTCAATATGTGCTGCTAGGTACCGCTATTGATCAACGATCCAGAAAAGGTTTCCGGATAAAGGCCATTCGCATATGAACCTATCGGGTCGCACGCTTAAGGGGATGGGATTTAAAGCATGCAAGAATTGGCTCTTGTGCAAGTGGGAGATTGATGGAAATACGCCTAAGAGAATTCTAGGCAACCGGATGTTCTGGCTTGAGGCTGGAAGTTCCGGGTTCTGGAGCATTCGGAAGTTCCGGGCCAGCCCTAGTTTTGGTTTCTGGAGGAACCAGAAGTTCTGGTTGGACCAGAAGTTCCAAGCCTGCCTGTAAAGTGTATTCTAAACGAACCGGAAGTTTCGGGTGGAATCGGAACTTCTGAGTCAAAATAAATTCGATACAGAATGTTATTTTTGGAAGTTTCGGGTCCGAAAGTTCCGGTTGGACCGCAAGTTCCGGACAGAAATAAATTCGTACAGAAGGTTATTTTCAAAAGCTCCGGTTGGACCAAAAGTTTCGGGTCCAGATGAACAGATTAGATCTGTTGGGCTTTAATACTGATTAAAGGCCCATGAGAGGGCACTATATAAGGAGAGGAGGGGCTAGGACGAAAAGGCTGGTGTTGGTTGTTGCTTTGATCTAACCCTACCCGCCACCTCTCCTGGCTACATCGGTTGTGGCCGTCTTTCACCTAATCTCCCTTATGGTACTAGCGTACTGACATGAGGTGATCCCGTACCTATACGTGTGTATACCGTAGAGGCGCCGCTGCTACTGTGGTGCTGATCTTCTCTCGTGGAGAACGTCGGACTATGTCATCTTCATCGCCAACGAACGGACAGAGCTGAGCAGAGCTGATCGAGAACGCGCTTCATCAACTCTACTTTTGCTACCCTAGCACTTCTCGTGGCTAGAGGTAATGATCCATGATCCCATTGCACGCATGGTTCCTTGGCGAACGGGGTAAAAATTTTGAATTTATTGCTAGCGTAGCTTCCTCATAACCCAACAAATAGTATGGTTATTTTGAAAAAAAAAATTATATTTGGGCTGCATCCTGAATGAAAGTTAGGATTTGGGAGCAAACATCCAACATTCCAAAGCACATCACAGAAGTTTTATCATGGAACACAGACAAAGTATATCACATATATTAACTTGTACCTCGTTATCTCGAAGAAATTGGCTAAAACAAAGTTTCATAAGATTAACTTCTAACTTCTAGCTAACTTCTAACTTCCACTTGGCATTCGCTAAGAGCGATATCAAGAGCTTGAATAGTGTCCCACAGAAATTCTCTATCTACCAGCCATGAATTATTTAAGGATGTACGTGTCTAGTTTTGCAGCCTCATTTAGACACCGTGTATTCCTTCTCCCTGAAGAAAAAAGAATCACTATAATATGCATAATGGTAATCAGTACAAAAAGAAAGATGGACAGAAAGACATCATACCCTAGGTTTACACCACATACATAACAGCCTCAATTGCACCATTGTCGATGTTGAAATAGAAAGCGCATACTGTGCCAACTTTAACGCGTTATCTCAAAAAAAATTGGCCAAAACCAGTAGTTAGGTAGCATCGTCCATCCGTAGATTTATGCACCATAATTAGAACTGCCTCATTACCTGTTGCTGCTACTTGATCTGGGTGGTCTGCTGGTATAGGTGAGGTGTGATGTACTTCTCACAATACTATCTTAAAAAGTACTATTACAATAAAATTTATACAAAACTAGTTAGACAAGGCCAAGTACATATATGTAGATGTTTGCTTTTCTGATATGTGCAAAGAGCTTAGCATCGACTTCTTATTGATAATCGAGTTATTTATCATACAGACATATAACTAGGTCACAGAGAATAAACTTGCCGAGATGTCTTGCAGAAGAGCCTTTCTTGCTAGAGTTACATCTATATAATTTCTAAAATAACAGATGTTCTTCAGTTGGTCCATTTGGTTGGTGTCGGTCTCCCTGGATATCAGCTTCCCCTTCTTTTTTGCAGTATTGCTAGAACCCTCACCTGCCATTATAAAAAAGTCGATAAGTACATAAACAAAATATGCATTTGTAGTACGTAATGTGAGTTTGCTATATATACTACTATCGATGTCCTCCACTTTTATGGCTATTACGATCTTCTCTTTATCATAGTTATTGAAAATAGTAGCCGTAACAGATAATAGAGGTCCCATTGTTAGTTTCACATAGTCCCATTCTACTAGACGGACTCGGGTACTAAATGTGGGCTACCCTTTGTGGAGGCATAACTTGTCTCCACAGCTCGCAACCTTAACCATATTGGTGCACCAACTTTTGTTGATATCTTAGGGGTGTCACCAGCGTAAATATTATGGATATCACTAAAGCTTTTTGTTAAAAACTATAACAGTGAGATAATATCGCATCAGTTTATTAGTTTTATTACCACATAAATAGAATATGCAATATATAATGTATAAACCTGGTGACGTTCGTCATAGACGTAATGATTAATTTTCAGGAGGCAACTGTTAAGAACATAACTCGGTACCTACATTATTGGTATGGATTACTACAACTAAATATAGCACTTGCAGTAGGGGACAGAAAAAAATACAATAATACCATAGGGACCTGCCTACTACTAGAAACACGCTGTCCAGCGAAAGTGCCATGTTGATCACTTGAGAGGCTTCCAATGTCCCTAATTCATGTTATATTTGACAACTATGAAAAAAGTACAACAATACTTGCGTAAACTTTAATAAACAAAACTAAATATTGTTGAATGCATCGATACGAGCGGATACAGATGCGGATGAAAAAAGTACAATAATAGTTGTGTAAATCAAAAGACAAAAATATTGAAGAAAATGAAACATAAAAGACCAAACTATATGAAAGTGAGCACATAGTGTAAGATCATTCCATGAACAAAATATAGGAACGGTAATAATAACACGTAATATAATCATTGCATGAACAAATTTGTCAAAATAAAAAAAGAGCATAATTGTCACACACATTATAGCATGAGCAAGCTTGTCAAAACCAAAATAGCCTAAATGTCACACACATCCTCATACTAATAGCCTTCTCTTCATTGAGCTATTCATAAAGCAACATATTCAAAAAAACATGTTCACAAAGCAACATATTCACAAAATAATAAGTCACAAACCTTAGCCTCGACGAAGGAGTAAAAGGAATCCGAGGAGGACCATAGGAGGAGGAGATGCATGAGACGAGGCAATGGCAAGGAGTGTCGGCGATGGAACGGAGGGCGCGATGGAAGAGGCCGTGTCAGAATGGAGGCTGGTGGAGGAGGCCACGTCGGAATGGAGGCCGGCGGAGGAGGCCACGATGGGACGGAGGCCGTGACGATGGAGGAGAACGATGGCGGAACACGTGGAGCGCTAGGGTTGGAGGAGAATGTGTGGCCGCTATGGTTTAGAGCTCTACGTAATATGAAAGCGTTCGGTTAGCCCCCGCCTATTTATACATATCTATAGTGATGGACGGTAACTATGACCCATCACTAATGATCTAGCTATTAGTGGCGGGTTGTAATATGACCCATCGCTAATAGGGGTGTCTCCTCTATAGTGATAGACCACATTACGATCCGTCACTAAAAAGGAAACATTACTGACGCGTGAAAAACAGTTCGTCACTAAAAGTGTATTAGTGATGCACATCATTTATCCGTCAGTAAAAGCTCCGTCACTAAAGATTATTTCCATGGTAGTGTATGCTATGTGTGCAATGCATAAGTCTCTACATCAGAAAACAAGCATGCATGACCACAACCTTAAGTAAAGATAGCAATGGGTACCCGAAACCCGATGGATTTTTACCCTATTAGGGTATATATATACGGGTTAAATTGTTCACCCGTAGGTCTATTAATGGGAAAAAACAAAACCCAACGGGTATACGGGTATGAATATGGTTTCATACTATCTATACCCATCACCTGTTGGATACCCGCCACCCAATAGGCTATTTATTTGTTGCCCAATTCAATAGCTCAATCCAGTACAAAACCCTAAACCCAATCCAATGGGCCCTTAACACCATTGTTGGACTTGGATGGCAATAAATAGCTGCATCATGGAAGCTTCTAAATGTGGGGTGGGCTGGGGGAGGCAGATAAAAGATTTTAGCAACGTGCGAGGGGACCAGGTCATAGTCTTTGCGTTCTTTAGGCCCCTTCTAGACCCTTATAGACAGTTTTGACTTATTTATAAGTCAGCTTACGTGTAACAATCCAATTAAGCTCATGTCCAAAAAAGTTTAAGAAGTTTGATGCCCTGCTCTAAACGAATTTTTAAATCCAAGTTTATTGTCTATATAGTATAGAGAAAATATTGTATTATCCTTGAGCTTATTTTATTTATTGTTTAATTGCTAATACTATTATTAGTGACATTTTGGTCGAGATGCAAATAAGGTTTAAAAACCTTAAAATAGAAGCTTTTTTTTGAACAATAAGAATAAGGACGATACTATAGGTCAGACGTCCGACGTTATGCAAAACGTCGGACGCTCGGCTGTTGTTCGGCTATTTTAGATGTTTCACTGAAATTTTAGTGAAACATTTTAAATAAAAAGGGTGAAACATTTATCTTCAACTGCTGAATTATTTATCTTCAACTAGTGAAACATTCAAAATAAAACGAGTGAAAAACATTTGAAACAAAAGGGTAAAATATTTTAAATAAAAGGGTGAAACATTAAAATAAAAGAGTGAAATATTTTGCTCTCACGTATAAAACATTAAGTTCTAACTACTGTAACAGGTAAAACATTCATCTTCAACTAGTAAAACATTTATCTTCAATTGCTTAAATATTTATCTTCAACTGGTGAAATATTTCATCTTCAACTGGTGAAACATTCGAAATAAAAATAGTAAAAAAACATTTGAAATAAAAGGGTGAAACATTTGAAATAAAAGGATGAAATATTTAAAATAAAAGGATGAAACATTTTGCTCTCACATATAAAATATTGAGTTCTAACTACTGTAACAGATGAAATATTCATCTTTAACTAGTAAAATATTTATCTTTAATTGCTGAAACATTCATCTTCAATTGGTAAAACATTTCGTCTTCAACAGGTGAAACATTCAAAATAAAAAGATTGAATTTTTTTAAATAAAAGGGTGAAATATTTAAAATAAAAAGATGAAACATTTTACTATCACGAACAAAACATTGTGTTACAGCTACTGTAACAGGTAAAACATTTATCTTTAATTGATAAAACATTTATCTTCAACCGGTGAAACATTTGTCTTCAACTAGAAAAACATTCATCTTTAAATTTCGTTGCTGGCTATGTACTGGGTTGACAGTGTGCTGGGCTGTGCATGCCGCAGTAGGCTGCAGTGGGCTGCAGGCTGAGTGTCCGATTAAATTGATAACGTCGGACGACCAACGTGCAACATTTTCCAGGAATAAAACTGAGCTTACGTTTGGATATATTATTATATTATATTGCTAGCCATTATTTTACTTCATATTGCACTGTTGTTGAATCTTGTTTGTCAAATGCTGGTGTTTCTTTTGCTCGTCACATAGGTTGACTGATCAAATAGGGCTCGAACATTTCAAAATTACGTGTCCCTTCGATGAACCTAATGAACGATAGTGAATTTCGCAGGAACGAAGGTGACAGTTATCCCTCCAATTGCAAAAACAAGTCGGTTCAGTTTTGTATATGAGAATTTAAGAAAACAGTCTAAAATGAATTTGCCCTGCATTTACATTACATTAGAAAAGAGTTAATTATGTTGAGAGGGTAACATTTATCTGCCAAGTCATAAAAGAAGAAAAAATACATGCAGATTGAAAACGACTTACCTCTATAAAAGAAATGAGAAGAAATTTAAAATCGAAGAAAATGTTTGACACTATAATTTTTGGGGATACACCATCAATTACTCGAGGATGAATTAGGTTGTGTTTGATTCAGCTTTTCCAACCAACTTCTTAGCCAGGAATATGGAAACTGAACCAAACAGGTTCAAGGGAGAACCAGCTTTTATAAAAGTAACAGTTTTTTCGTAGTAAAAACTGAAAGTTTAGGGACCTCAACTTTCATAGCTTCTCAAAAATTACTCATCATGCCATTACAACATGCCGGTTTGTGTAAAATTTTGGTAAATTTTATCATTTTAGTGTAATTCAAATGTATAATTTTAGTATAAACCTTACAAAATTTCATGATTACAATGATTTACATGCAAAATTAAATATTAATAATGTAACCAAACATCAGGAGCTATCAAAATAGAAATTCACAGCTATTTTAACCAAACAGCTTCTCAGCTTTTTCACCGCCTACAGCTCATAGGAGCTTTTTGACAGCCTACAGCTCACAGCAGCTTTTTCAGAATCTTGATCGTCAAATTGGATGGTTACTTTTGGTTAAAACTGACAATATTAAAAAACAGAGACGATAACATTATTATGGTAGAGAGATGTGTAAGAGCATGTAGACCTAATAATATAGTCAGCTCATATAATGACTTGACTATTAGGTTGGCTAAAAGAAGAGCTATATTAAAAATGTAATTACTCAATATACTTCTATGTGCACACTATCAATTGTGGTCTATATCTTTGTGGTCACTTATCAAACAACACAATATGATAACCATACAAAACCATACAAATAAGCAATCTAGCCATTACGATATAACGAAACTGATTAAATTTAAGCAACATGGTTTATTTCAACATCTAGATAACAATTTTATCGAAGCAACATCACACACATAACTTTTCACCGTGACTCTAATAATTAAACATCACACACCTACTCAAATCAGTTCATTAGTCGAATGTAGGACAAAGTTGTTCTATTCTGTACTGATTAACCAAATAAGACTAAGAAGAACACGTACCATGCTTGCAGATCAGAGTCCTCAAGATTATCATAAGTGGGTGCATGATTCGCAGAGGCACCAATGCCGAGAGGTCCCCACCAAGGGCCTTAAGCTATCGAGCTAGCCATGTTTGGGTGATGTAGCCTAGCGAGCCAGTAGCAACATGGCTCATGGGCTGGATGGGCTCGTAAAGCAGGCTGGTTTATGGAGGAAAGCTATGAAATAGGCCAGCCGAAGTGAATCCTGGCTGACCTTGTTGGCTGCATCCTGGCAAGGCCCAAGTGCCCTGAGGCTGTGCCGCTGATAGCGGGCTTGTTTGCCGGTGTCGTGTCGTGCTGCCTGGCAAAGCCGACATGGCTGGCGGCTGTGCCACCGCTGAAATGCTCGACGTGGTTGGCTACGAATATGGGTTGGCTCACTGGCGCGCCGACGACGGTGGCAGAGGAGCTGATGAGACATGCCAAAGTTTGTCCTTAATGGGCTAGAATTTCTGTGATGTTTTCCATGGTTGGCAAGCCCCTGGAATGCGCCATATCTCTAGATTCGAGGCTACCTGCATTCACTACGAGGGCTAGATATGGCAATTCTACCCGATTACCTGTTTACCCATGGGTAAATACTCAATTAGGGTGGGGTTTGTTCTCAATATCATACCCGATGGGTAAACGGGTACGGGTATGGGTATTGACCACCCATACCCGTTTCTCCCGTTTACCCGGTTAGCTATGAGTATATAAATCCATCTCAAAAAATTTAGCCCTAGACTCACCTCTCCTTCCCTCAATCCCTCACCAGCCGCCACTCTCCTAGACCCTTCTACTATTCTAGCGTCCCTCTCCCTCCCTCTCCATCTCCAGTGACCCAGTGCCAACTGACCATCCAGCCTCATCCTGTCAACTCCCTGCCGTGGCCAGCTCTCATCACAGCTGGCACATGCTGTCACCGGTCCTCGCGCGTGTGGCCGCCCGCCATGGCCAGCTCCGCCACAGCCCACCCTGCCATGGCCAGCCCCACCACGGCTAGCCCTACCAAGGCCAGATCCCATCACGGCCAAATCCAGCTGCAAGCCATCACAACCTTCAGTCGGCCTCCACCTCGGCCCTCCGATCGGCCTCAAGCCCCCGCCGCTGGCTCCCCTCTCCTTCCTCTCCACCCGTTCATAGGTAAATAGGTATACCTATGGGTATACGGTGCCTGCGGGTGGCAGGTATGGGCTCAGATTTATACCCATCGCACTAACGGGTATGGGTATGGGTATGTAATATCCGTGCCCGCCATACCCTATTGCCATCCTTGGTGAGGGAAAAAACGAATCATGTTACAACGACATACACATGAACTTACTCCACCGGCAAAACTTGAAAAAATTGATTGATGATTTATCGTTAACCCTTAGCTATCTAGTAACGCTAAAATGTAAAACTGTTTAAATCAAAAACATGTAGATCAAGATATCAGAAAAAATGAAAATACTCTTCAGAAATAGCAAATTATTAATAAATAAATGTCAGGGATATGAACCCGGGTACTTCTCGAAAGCATTTATGATGATCGGACGGAGCATGCGTTGGGGAATGGGTAGGCTATGCTAGCACAAAACAAAACTTTTTCTATCCCGTTCAACCTAGGAACTATGCGAGTAATGGGATCATGGATCTTTACCTCTAGCCGCGAGACGCGCTAGGGCAGTGGAAGAAGAATTGGGAAGCACGTCCTCGATCAACTCCGCCCAGCTCAGTCCAATCGTCGACGGCGAAGACGATGCAGCCTTGCAATCCTCACGTCAAGATTATCAGCACCGCAATTGTAGAAGCGCCTCTACGGTATCCACACGTACAGGGACGGGATCACCTCAAGCCATTATGCTAGTACCGCACGAGAGGTTAGGGGAGAGACGACCACAGCGGATGCAGCCAGGAGAAGGTGGCGGCTAGGGTTAAGGTAGGGGCGAAAGCATCAGCTAACAGCAGTAACAACAACACCAGCTTTCGTCCTAGCCCCTTCTCTCCTTATACAGTGCCCTCTCATGGGCCTTTAATCAGTATTAAAGCCCAATAGATCTAATCTATTTGTCTGGTTCAGAAGTTCTGGTCCAGGCCCAAAACTTCCAAAAATAACCTTCTGTACGAATTTGTTTCTGTTCAGAACTTTCGATCCAACCGGAACTTCCAGTTCGCCCAAAATTCACCTTTTAGGCAGGCCCGGAACTTTTGGTCCAACCGGAACTTCTGGTTCCTCCAGAAACCAAAACTAGGTCTGGTCCAGAACTTTTGATCGATCCAGAACTTCCGATTACACCAGAACCCAGAACTTTCGGCCTCAGGCCAGAACTTCCGGTTCTCCTAGAATTCTCTTAGGCATATTTCCATAAATCTCCCACTTGCACAAGAGTCAATTCTTGTAAGCTTTAAATTATGTCCTCTTAAGCGTGTGACCCGATAGATTCAAATATAAACGGTCGCTACCCGGAAACCCTTTTCGGATCGCAAGTTAGTAGCAGTACCTAGCAGCACATACTGACCCTCGAATGCATACAAAGATCAAATCAACTGAACCTTGATATACTCACACACTAATCCCTTTATCATACGACATCAGTCAAGCTCAAGGCGAGATTCATGCCACCCTTGTGATAGCTCGACACTTCACTCGATCAAATATTAGATTAATCATGATTAACTCTTTAATCATAGTGGCATAGCCATGCACTTTCTCAATCCAACTATCTCGAGGGGCCTAGAGACGTCTCTCTCGTTATTTAGGAGGGGTAAATTCTATCTTGATGGCTCACATCCTAAGACATGTTTCATAACATACCCAAAAGCAACCTTTATAACTATCCAGTTACGGAATAGCGTTTGGAAGCCCCTAAGTGTGTTACTACACATTTTAGAATCAATGACGATCTCAGATCAAAAGATTCTACAGGTACACCATTTGAGACGACAACTGATGGCACATCATGAATAATAATCCTAGCAGTATCTTAAGGTGGGTCTATCCAACACCATGTTCTCCAACATATGTCCACATCACTGATTTGATATCTCTATATCTATGATCCGTGAAACATGACCATCAATCAGTCAGATGTGCTAATATATAAATCATCACTGTCCCACATGATGATATGAGATTAGGAATCATTTAGAATAACATCATGATAATACAAAGAGTTTCACAAACAAGTCACATACTTGCTGACCAATGTAAAAGATAATTATTCAAGGAACATGATAACCAATTATCCAAAATACATCAGCCTAGACAAGACTACTTCTCTCACATACACTAGACTCTATCACACAAGTATCTAATACCCATAGAGCTCAAGTGTGCCTCATGCTTGGGCTGCGAGAGAGGTTTCGTCAACGGATTGACAATGTTTGAATCCGTGTGCACCTTGCATATCTTTACATCACCTCTATCTATGATCTCACGGATGAGGTGATAGCGCCGAAGTATATGCTTGGACTTCTGGTGTGACCTAGGCTCCTTGGCATGCGCAATGGCACCACTATTATCACAATAGAGGTCCACTGGACTGGACGCACTAGGGACAACACCTAGCTCAGAAACAAACTTTCTGATCTAAACAACCTCCTTTACAGCTTCAAAAGCTGCAATGTACTCGGCCTCCATTATTGAATCTGCAACCGTTTCTTGCATAGAACTTTTCCAACTTACTGCGCCTCCATTAAGGCAAAACACAAATCTAGATTGTGATCTCGAATCATCCTTATCGGTTTGGAAGCTAGCGTCGGTGTAACCATTTACAATGAGCTCCTCCGCACCTCCGTAGACTAGGAACATATCCTAAGTTCTTCTCAAGTACTTGAAGATACTCTTTACTATCGCCCCGTGATATTCACCGGGTTTGATTGGTATCTGCTCGTAACACTTAGAGCATAGGAGACATCTGGACGTGTACAAAGCATGGCATACATGATGGACCTGATTGCGGAAGCATACGGGATCACATTCATCTTCTCTAGCTTATCAGGTGTCGAAGGACACTGACTCTTGCTCAGAGTAATACCATGTGACATTGATAAGAAACCTTTCCTGGAATCTTGCATATTGAACCGTTTTAATACCTTGTCAATGTAAGTGCTTTGGCTTAATCCAATTAGCCTTCTCGATCTATCTCTATAGAACTTTATGTCCAATATGTATGCTGCCTCTCTAAGATCTTTTATTGAGAAACTTTTTCGCAATGAAGATTTAACAGCATCGACATTGGAATATCATTTCTGATCAACAATATGTCATCTACATATAAGACCAAAAATACAAGTGAGCTCCCACTAGCCTTTTTGTAAACACAAGGCTCTTCTTCATTCTTGATGAAACCAAACCCTTTGATCACTTCATCAAAATGAAAATTCCAATTCCGAGAAGCTTGCTTCAGCCCATAAATGGACTTCTGAAGCTTGCAAATATTTTTATCATTTTCTAGATCGACAAAACCTTCAGGCTGTGCATATACACATCCTCACTTAGGTTTTTATTAAGGAAAGCCATTTTGACATCCATTTACCATATCTCATAGTCTTAATATGCGGTAATTGCTAGGATGATCCGGATAGACTTTAGCATTACGACGGGCGAAAATGTTTCATCATAATCAACATCTTAAATTTGTCTGAAACCTTTCGCCACCAATCGTGCCTTATAGATGTGAACATTTCCATCAACGTCTATCTTTTTCTTAAAAATCTATTTACACTCGATAGTTTTACACCATCAAGTGGATCGACCAAGTTCCAAACTTGATTTTCTCGCATGGATTCTAACTCGGATCTTATGGCTCTAAGCTATTTCTTAGAGTCCGGTCTCATCACTACTTTCGAGTAGGTCTTAGGTTCATCATTGTCCAACAATAATATGTCATGCTGCCTCGTGGTTAGAAACACAAACCGCTCGAGTGCACGATTAACCCTTTTCGACCGACGTGAGGTTGGTGTCTCGACAAGAGGTTCTGCAACATCTTGCATATCGAGTTATGGTTCAATAGGAGCTAAAACACTTTTGAGTGATTCATGAACTTCTTCGAGTCGCATCAGGCTCCCACTAACTCCTTTCGAGAGAAACTCTTTCTTAAGAAAGACACCATTCCAGACGACAAACACTTTGCCTTCTTCCCGGTAATAGAAGTAATATCCTTTAATTTCTCTATGAAACCCCACAAAGAAGCATTTATCAGATTTGGGAGTGAGCTTATTAGACGTCAAACGTTTTACATAGGCCTCACAACCCCATATCTTTAGAAAAGATAACCCAGGACGCTTCTCAGTCCATATCTCATATGGCGTCCTCTCTATAGATTTAGATGGAACCCTGTTCAATGTGAAAGCAGCAGTTTCTAGAGCGTATCCCCAGAAGGACAATGGAAGATCAGATTGACTCATCATTGACCGGACCATATCTAACAAAGTCTGGTTCCTCCGCTCGTATACCCTATTCCATTAAGGCGTGCCTAGTGAAGTCAACTGTGGAACAATTCCACACTGCTTTAGATGATCATTAAACTCATGGCTTAAATATTCGCCTCCACGATCCGATCACAGAAATTTAATTGTCTTTCCTATATAATTTTGTACCTCATTCTGGAATTCCTTGAACTTTTCAAAGGATTCTGACTTATGTCTCATTAAGTAGATGTAACCAAATCTACTAAAGTTATCGATAAAAGTAATAAAATACTAAAAACTACCTCTGGCTATAGAACTCATTGGTCCACATACATCTATATGTACAAGGGCCAACAATTCATTTGCCCTCTCACTTTGATCAGTGAAAGACGTCTTAGTCATTTTGCCAAGTAAACAAGACTCGCATGTATCAAATGATTCGAAATCAAATGACTCTAGAAATCCATCTTTATGGAGCTTCTGCATATGCTTCTCATTTATATGTCCTAAACGATTATGCCAAACAAAAGTAGGATTCAAATCATTAAGTCGAGGCTTCTTCGTATTACTGTTATAATATATAATCTATTCAACAATGGACAAGTGCCATAGAGCATACTATTCAAAAATATCGAACAACACTTGTTCTTTATTATGAATTCATAACCATCTTCCTCCAAACATGAAGAAGAGATAATGTTTCTGCCCAAGGCCAGAATGTAATAACAATTATTCAATTACAAAACTAATCCTGAGGGTAGCGACAAAGAATAAACGCTGACGGCCAACGCAGCAACTCTTGCACCATTGCCGACGCGCACATCCAATTCGTCTCTTGCACACTTCCTTGTCCTATTCAGTCCCTGCAATGATTTACATGTATGAATCATTGATTCGGTATCAAATACCCATGAATCACTTGGACGAGTAGCAAGATTAACTTCAATAACATTTATACCTGAAGTGGAAGTCTTACTTCCCTTCTTCTTCTTGAGTTCTCCCCAGTACAACTTGCAGTTCCTCTGCCAATGACCAATCTTATGGCAGTGGTGGCAAGTGTCAGAAGTAGCAGGGCCAACCTTGGACTTTCTAACAGGTTTAGGCTTAGAGCTCAAGATCTCATCTGAAGCTTTAGCCTTGCCCTTGTGTTTTCTCTTCTTGCTATCCTTCTGAACCATCATCACATGACTAGAGCTTTTCTTAATGCTTTCCTCAGCAGTCTTTAGCATCCCATGCAATTCAGCCATGCTGTTCACCATGCTGTTCATATGAAAGTTTAAGATGAACGGCTCGAAGCTCGCAGGGAGCGACTAGAGAATCACATCCGTAGCCAACTCTTGGCCAAGGGAAAAACCAAGTTTTTTCAGGCTCTCAATGTAACCAATCATCTTGATCACATGAGGACTGACTGAACTGCCTTCTGCTAACCTGCACGCAAATAAAGACTTTTAGATGTTGTACCTCTCGGTCCGTACTTAGTTCTCAAATATGCCTTTGAGTCCCACGATCATATTGTAGGCATCCCTATTCTCATATTGCTTCTGAAGCTCAGAGGACATACAGGCAAGCATGAGACAGCTGACATCAATTGAATCATTAGCGTGCTTCTCATAAGCCATCCGATCCACGGTAGATGCATTATCAGCTAGTTCATCAGGATAGGGCTCCTCAAGAACATATTCATTTTTCTCTTGTTTGAGAATAATTCTCAAGTTTCTATGCCGATTAATAAAGTTTATTCTAGAAAGCTTTTTCTTTTCAAGAATTGATCTTAAATTAAAACTGAAAGTGTTACTAGTAGTAGGTGCCATGATCTACAACAAAAATACAAGTTTCAGCACTATGCTATGTGAATCTTCTATCAAATAAAAGATACTCTACTACATGATATACAATCGTTTTCCCTCTTACGACATGTAGTGGGACAAGATCCATATTTAACTAACTTCTAGTGAGTTTTAGCATCACTGCTAGAAAATTAGTGACATAGGTAAGCAACCCTTTGCTAATCACATCCCTATGTGACTCTTGTTCGTTGGGGTGACATCCAATACCTCGACGCCCAACTCCATGCCCTAAAGCCCAAAATTGTTTTGATAGCTTTGTTAAGCAAACTAATACTATGATTGTGGATGTCTGACATTCACCCTAACTGGCTAAGATAAAAGATGGCACTCTGCTTTGGCAGACCTACTATACAATGATCAAAACCTTCGTAGGTGTAGCTATTGGAAAGGGCATCAAAGACTCTTAATTTTCTGAGGAAAACTATTCTGACATGATAACGATGTCCTACCGCATACAAAACATGAAAGAATAGTATGACGGGAATATAAGTAGACATCACAGGCAATCATATTAACTGTGACATAGTATGGCCCTTCTCACATGGTGATCTCCATCTCCACGGTTCCTATCCTTTGGGTCATCACGCTTCAAGCCTCCATGATCATGTATCAGTCTATTATATCTAATAGCACTATATAAATTATATGAGAAGAAACATCACATGTTGACACGCAGGTCGTACAACAATAGAACAGCCTTGGGCTGCAATTAACTATGACACGCAGGCTATGAAAATTACACACATGCATCACATAAATCACAAGGCCATACCAGTCACAACATTCTCTGCAAAAACGAGTTAAGCGTAGAATCTATTCGTGACTGAAAAAGTGGATCCAGAACTTCTGACTCAAAGCCCGAAACTTTCTACCGAAACACGGAACTTCTAGCTCAAAGCCCGAACCTTCTGAAATCACCCTTCTGTGTCGAATTTATTTTGGCCCGGAATTTCTGGCTCAAGGCCCAAAACTTCTGAAAATAACATTTTGTACGGAATTTATTTCTGCTTGGAACTTCTAGTCCAACCGGAACTTCTGAAAATAACGTTCTGTACCAGGATTATTTCAGCCCAAAAGTTCCGGCTGGAGCCCGGAACTTCCAAAAATCCGATGCAAGAACAATAGATCTAATCTATTTCCACCACATATCACTTATATGTGTATGATCCAGATCGAACACTACGCACGTAGGCTCTGATACCACTGTTGGGAAATGAGTAGGCTACGCTAGCACAAAACAAAACTTTTTCTATCCCGTTCAACCCAGGAACTATGCGAGTAATGGAATCATGGATCGTTACCACTAACCGTGAGACACGCTAGAACAGCAGAAGAAGAGTTGGGAAAGTGCGTCCTCGATCAACTCTGCCCAGCTCCGTCCAATTGTCGGCGACGAACACGATGCAGCCTTGCGATCCTCACGTCAAGATGATCAACACCGCAATCGCAGCAGTGCCTCTACGGTATCCACATGTACAGGGACGGGATCACCTCAAGTCGGTATGTTAGTACCGTGCGAGAGGTTAGGAGGTGGCGGCTAGGGTTAGGGTAGGGGTGAAAGCATCAGCTAATAGCAACAGCAACAACAGCAGCTTTCGTCCTAGCCCCTCCTCTCCTTATATAGTGCCCTCTCATGGGTCTTTAATCAGTATTAAAGCCCAACAGATCTAATCTGTTCCTCTGGTCCGGAAGTTCTGGTCTAGGCCCGGAACTTCCAAAAATAGCCTTCTGTACGAATTTATTTCTGTCCAGAACTTCTGGTCCAACCGGAACTTTCACACCTGGAACTTCCGGTCCAACCGAAACATCCGAAAATAGCATTCTGTATCGAATTTATTTTAACCCAGAAGTTCCGGTTCCACCCAGAACTTTCGGTTCGTCCAGAATTCACCTTTCAGGTAGGCCCAAAACTTTTGGTCCAACCGGAACTTTCGGTTCCTCCAGAAACAGAAACTAGAGCTGCTCCGGAACTTCTGGTCGAACCAGAACTTCCGGTTACACCAGAACCCAGAACTTTCGGCCTCAAGCCAGAACTTCCGGTTCCCCTAGAATTCTCTTGGGCATATTTCCATCAGCATGGAGTCAGGAAGACGAAGCATTAAAGACGACTTGGAAGGGGTCGGACCAGCGTGCATCCCAGAAGCGGTCAGCCAAAGGGAGGAGTTTCGAGTCTAGCGCTCAGGAGCCCCCCCCCCCGACTGCTAGGACTCAGGAAGACACCCCGACCGCTAGGACTCGGGAGGCCAGTTCAACGGTCGGTCCACATCATCAATGACAATAAACTCCAAGACGTAACAGTCAAGTCAATATGACGAATAATGATGTACTTATTAGCCCACGATCCCTAGTATTTTAAACCGTTGTAAAAGGGATTAATGGGGTTGTTAAGGCCTAAACGGTAACCCCCGATTCCTACAGTATACAAAGGGATCGGGGTATCTTTTACAGGCTACGCTGTTTATACACTCGCATGCATACAAGCTTAAGACCATTTTCAAGTTCTTTAGCTCATACTCGAATACACAGGACTAGGGTTATTATTCTCCGGGAGGCCCGAATCTATCTAAATCCTTTTGTCTCGTACTTTTAGAGGCAACCATTGAATTCCGTACGCAGAGATCCTCATACACCTAATCAAAACACCTCTGTAGGTAACCCCATTGAGGACTGTCGTACTTACGCAACGACAATAAATATATGCACCACGCTCAGCTATGAAGAGTTCGGGGACTGCCATGGGGGATCTGGGTACCTCACGATGAGCTTTAGTGGAGCGTATTGGGGGCAGGCTCGACCGCTTGACTCATTGAGGAGATTAGTATAAATATATTATGTTAAGATATACAAGGAATGATATCCTATAATTAAATAGCTTAAAAATAGAAAGATATCTGATTGTAATCTCGCTCCTAAAAATAGTAACCAATTAGAGATATGATCCTCTGCCTATAACATCGTTCTCCCACACTAGGAGGATGAGGGGTCCAAGGGGACAGACACAACCATAGCTAGACATTCAGATCTATATCGGTATATCCGATATATACATACATCCAATTTTCAATCCCAAACATAAGACACAAGGTTGTTATTCTCTAAGAGACTCGAACTTGTATAAATATTCTGACTCTGTTCTTTGAGTCGAGACCATCTAGCCTCTAATCGAATGCTACCCTCCATACAAATCACACCAAAGATACCAGTTGGTAGACCACTAGATAAAACACGATAATAGTTAAAAAAGTCACATAACTAAGACATTCATATATTATTCTGAAAAACTAATTCATCTTACAATAAATAAATCCGGCAGCAGTGCTCCCTAAGCCACTAAATCTGGGATGACATAACACTATCACAACACACCCAGCCATAACGGGACATGAATTCAACTATTCAAGAAAACTGGAAATGATGCAGATACTAAAATCTTTGGTGCCAAAAGGCACTACACGAACTGTTCAGCACTTCAGCTCCAGGATGATTCAGATCAATACTATGATCTATTAAAAAAAACTTTAATAGCTGCTTATAAAGCACAGCAACTACGTAATCTATTACTAAATCCGAGCATAACTCGTGGCAAAACAGGACACCAATCAATAATTAACAAGAAGCAACGGTGTTCCATCTAGGATTTTGAATCTGGCGAAATAGCGAGCAAGCGAGCGCTCTGAAAAAACAACGCTTCTACATCACATCTAGATGCCATGAACAAGAAGCAAGCTTTCCGCGCAACACACATGGAATTCATAGCTGTGGAATTCGAAGATAGGGGACAGATGGTGAGGACGAACTTACCCGGCGTCAGAAAACTGTTTTTTGCTTGCCTTCTGGCTCTTCTAATAGAAGAGACAGATATTAGGGTGGTTTTGTACTAGAAATTCAGGAAAATTTTCATGAGGTCTGTGCTTTGTTTCGTTCTAATTAAATGCATTTTTTGGTATACAGGTAAATGAGTTGCAACGGTAGGGAAGCTAGCTGTCATCAGGGGAATGTCTTTTTATAGTAAACCTTAATGCACGCAAGCACTCGAGATTTGGTGATTGTGTAGACCTTGTTTGGTTGCGGTACGCATGGCGGGCCTGAGGCGGCGGGTCCGAACATGGTCGATGGCGGAATAGGCTGATATCTCGGGGCTGGAATGGCTTGAGCTTTTGGCCCTGGGCACGGGTCCTCTTGGACTGTTGAGTCATGTCGTACAAGTGCCGACGATGGGTCTGATGAGGCTAGGGTTTGGAGGGGGTGACTAGAGACGATTTGAGTATAGATTTGAGGCTTTAACCTTCGATTTGACACGCGTGGAACCAATCTGACGCGAGTGTACTCGATTTAGCATGTGGGGAGGTGGAGGGGGTTTGCCGCGTGCTTTGACGTGGTGGCGCGCAGCTTCGGAGGAGGAAGGCATAGTAGTCACCTGTAGCAGGCTGGGAAAGGGCCATAACTTCTTGTTCCCTGTGATTAAGCTAGGCAACAGAATATCGCCTGTTCCGTTCTCTCTCCTCTTTTCTTACTCCTCCACCTAGGATTTTTTTACTTGGATAACTATTTAGCCGACTAACTAGCCTCATCATACTTGTCGTGTAGTGCCTTTAATTAGCAGAGGTCTGTGTGCCGTTGGATGTTTGGCTTTATTTACAGGTTGGCCATCGCTATCTCTGTGCAAATCTCACCATGATAATTCTCATTTACGGGATTGTGCTAAATAATTAAGAATATACGCAACTATCTTTATGTGAGGACATGGTTTGATATGTGCCATAGGTAATTAAGGTTTACTATAAATGCATTCCCCTGATGACAACTAGCTTCCCTACCGTTACAACTCATTTACCTGTATACCAAAAAAAATGCATTTAATTAGAAAGAAACAAAGCGTAGAGCTCATGAAAAATATCCTGAATCTCTAGTACAAAACCAGCTTAAATCCCTCTCTTCTATTAGACGAACCAGGGGGCAAGCGAAAAACACTTTTCTGACGCCGGGTAAGTTCGTCCTCACCATCTGTCCCCTATCTTCGAATTCCACAGCTATGAATTCCATGTGTGTTGCGCGGAAAGCTTGCTTCTTGTTCATGGCATCTAGTAGAAGCGTTAATTTTTTATAGAGTTGTTGTTGTAAATATATTGCATCTCAAAGGGGGGAAATGTTCCCATGAGTTGTTGTTGTAAATATGTTGCTAGATTTTAAATCCTAGATGGAACACCATTGCTTCTTGTCAATTGATTCGTGTCATGTTTTGCTATGAATTTTGCTGAGGTTTAATAATTTACCATTTCTAAATAGTATTTTCAATTTTTCTAATATCTTATTCTACATTTTATTGATTTAAATGATTTTATATGTTATTGTCATTATATAGCTAAGGGTTAAGGATAAATTATTAATCAATTTTTTCAAGTTTTACCGGTGGAGTAAGTTTTTGTGTATATTTGTTGTAACGCGATTTCGCTTTTTTTGCCCTCGCAGTGTACGCAAGTGGCCTCGAATCCAGAGATATGGCGCATTCCAAGGGCTTGCCAACGATGGAAGATATCACGGAAAGTCCAGCACAGCAAGGACAAACTATGGCCCGTCTCATCAGCTCCTCTGCCACCGTCGCCGGCGAGCCAGCGAGCCAGCCCATGCTCGTAGCCAACCACGCCGAGCATTTTAGCGGCGGCGCAGCCGCCAACCATGTCGGCTTTGCCAGGCAGCAGGACACGGCACCGGCAAACCCGGCCGCTGTCGGCAGCGCAGCCTCGGGGCAGTTGGGCCTTGGCAGGATGCAGCCCATAAGGCCGGCTAGGATTCACTTAGGATGGCCTGTTTCACGGCTTCCCTCCGTGAACCAGCCTGCTTACGAAGCCATCCAGCCCATGAGCCACGTTGCCGGCGTTGGACTGGGAGCGCGGCCACTCGCTCC
>KE371994.1:473516-487485 GCA_000418225.1 Zizania latifolia
ACCTCTGCGGCGGCCGAAGCTGGCGTCTTGGGAGGCCATGGCCTTGACCGAGCAGCGGTGGAGGCGGCGGAGGCGAGAAACCGGCGAAGGAACAGGATGGCCAAGATGAAGTCCGCCGCTGAACGTCGCGCGCAGATGGCAGCAGGTAATCGTGTTGTTGCTTCGGTCAGTTTGGCACGTGTTTACCCAGCTAAAGTCTTACGTTGCCTTTGCTGTCTTGTGTGTTACGCAGGTGCTCGAGGAAATCCACATGTCAACTAGGCCTACTTGGGAAGAACATTCCGAAAACCAGTTATCATTTTTATTAATAAATTATCATTTTCATTCGTGTAGTGTCTTTCGACACCAAAGATTTTAGTATCCTGCATCATTTCCAGTTTTCTTGAATTCGTG
Source organism: Zizania latifolia (assembly GCA_000418225.1). Lineage (NCBI taxonomy): Eukaryota > Viridiplantae > Streptophyta > Magnoliopsida > Poales > Poaceae > Zizania > Zizania latifolia. The sequence goes on from KE371994.1 coordinate 473,910, forward strand.
TCCCGCTCTGGCTGGGTGTGCTGTGATAGTGTTATGTCATTCCAGAATCAGTGGCTTAGGGAGCACTGCTCTATGCCGGATTTATTTATTATAAGATGAATTTGTTTTTTGAACTATATATGAATGTCTTAATTCTGTGACTTTTTTTAAGTAGTGCATATGTGCATGTTAGCTAAGATAGCTTTCTTTTCTAATTATTATCGTGTTTTATCTAGTAGTCCACCGATCGGTATCTTTGGTGGTGATTTGTACGGAGGATGGTGCTGGATTAGAGGCTAGATGGTTGACTCAAATAGTGATGATTTGTGTGGAGGATAGAGCTGGATTAGAGGCTAGATGGACTCAAAGAACAAAGGTAAAATATTACAAGTTCAGGTCTCTTAGAATAATAACGCTACGTTATGTGTTTAGGATTAAAAATTGGATGTATATATATGCCGAATGTACCGATATGGATCTGAATGTCGAGCTATGGTTGTGTCTATCTTCTGGAGACCCCTCGTCCTCCTTATATAGTGTGGGGAACGAGGTTATAGGCAGAGGATCATATCTCTAATTAGTTACTATTTTTAGGAGATTACAATGGGATATCTTTCTATTTTTAAGCTATTTAATTACAAGATATAATTTCTTATATATCTCAACATAATATATATATATATATATTGATCTCCTCAATGGGTCAAGCATGCCCTCAATACGCTCTACTAAAGCCCATCGTGGGGTACCTAGGGGTTATATCCCCACAGCAGCCCCGAGCTCTTCATAGCTGAGCGTCAATCTTACTTTGAGTGGTTTGCATCAAGCGCTTGATATTGATATATTAATAAGTTAGTCTGAAGCTTGAGACGTTCATCTTCATGGACTCTAATAAAGAGGATTCAGTCCTCAATCTGACCCATGAAATATGATGGATATCTAACATTCTATCTGATCAATTGGCCAAAACATCTTTATCAAGGGGGACCGAGTGCTACATAAGGTGGAGTCTAGTACCGTCAAAGCGATGCTGAGTACCGAAGAGGGCGGAGCCAATTGCACTGAGTGTTGTTAAGGCGGCGTCGAGTGCCGCCGAGGAGACACCAAGTGCCACTGATATGGACCTAAAATTCTAGCTATGGTTGTATCCATCCTCTAGGTCCCTCCTCGCCCCCTTATATAGTGTGTGGAGCGAGGTTACAGATAGTGGATCATATTTCTAGTTGGTTGCTATTTTTAGAAGATTACAATCACATGTCTTCCTATCTTTAAGTGATTTTCTAATTACAAGGTATTATTCCTTGTATATCTCAACACAACATATTTATATCGATTTCTCAATGGGCCGAGCCTATCCCCAACACTGCCTAATGTCGGCCACCGCTCACTCGACGTCACCCGACGGTCGCCTGATGCGTCATCTACCAGTTGTAGCTAACTGTTGCGCTGTCACAAACCGTCTTGATCATAGAGTGCACCACCATAGTTCATGGCCTTGATTTCCACGTAACGACGCTTGTTGTCTACATCCTGCATGACTCCAAAGATGATCTCGTTTGTTGCCTCGTAGCTCGGCTCATAGAAAGTTTGTGATCCTATGAATACTACATGTGGTGCATCTCCATTCCAACCATTTAACTGAGATCGACCATGTTGGATGTGGTTGATCTTTTCAGGCTCCTTGGACATGAAAGAATAATTCTTGCGAAGGGTTGGAATTCTTGTATCTAGTGCAGGATGGCATAGCTTTCTTGTACTAGTCAAGAGTTTGATCGAGCTTGCGACAGGCAAACATCGACAAGCGGGCATCTGGCAGCGGTGGTGGGTGGCATCGGTCGAGTGACAGCTAGAGTGTGGGCCATGGAAAGGAAGAGAGGAGAAGTACAAATTTTATTTTATATTGGTTTTGGAAGAAAAGATAATAAAAATGAGAAAAATGGTAAAAGGCAAATTATATAGAGTATCTAACATATTAAAAAAAATTTAACAATCGTCATCAGGTGGACTGGCATTTTTTCAATTTTCTTCGAGCCATTCCACACCAACGCATCTGCAAATCGCAAGCCCGCAACGCAATGAAGCATTGCACCCCAAAATCCCTTGTCCTTCCGCTATCCAGCCTAGGGATAGCAACGGGGACACTCCTTAGCGGGGAGAGGGTCCTCATCCCCGTCTCCCGTTAGGTATGTTTTCCCGTTCCCTTTTTCCATCCCTGATTTTAGGGACACTTTTCTCATATCCCCACTTTTCTCATATCCCCAATTCCCGTCGGGTTGATGGCCCGACGGGGAGTAAATCCCCATGAACAAACACAAAGAAAAGTTGTGGGTAGCGTGAAACAAGAAATAGGTTGTGTGTATGGGTTCTCACCTGCGAGGATGTGATGGAAGCAGCAGGTCACCGGCGCCACTGCACGTGGGAGGGAGATTGGGGTTCTCCGGCGTAGGCGATGGTGAACAAGCGGAGACGGAAGTCGAGGATGGAGGATGAGGTAATCAAGTAGGCGTGAGGATCGGTAGGCGGGCCCCAGTGAACGACGCGATGAGTGCCTGGCCGGCGCAAGACTACAGGAGTGGTGGGCGCCTGGGCGGCGGCTAGCCTGGAGAGGAGATGGATTGGGCGGCGGTTAGCCTGGAGAGGAGTTGGATTGACGGCGGCTAGCTTTGAGAGATGGATTGGAATTGTGATTGTGTGAGATTAGGGTTTTTCCTTATATAATACAAAGAGTGTCCCACAAGTCAGTTTTGTGGATATACCCGTGGGAAACGAGGATGGGGAGTGAGGGAACGTCTCTGCCCCTGTTTTACTTGATGGGGAGAAGATTTTTCCCATTTCTCCTCCCCGCAGGAATGAAATTTTTCCATACTCGTCCCCTAATTGTTAGTAATCGCTAGTCAGCCATACGACGATGAATCCATTCTCAGGCCTTGTACACACTAAACCACACGCTCCACCGCTTGTGCGGATCCTTTGATTTTTATTCTTGTGAATGTTTTTTTAAGATAAAGGAGCAAAGATCCACATATTTAGGTAAATATCTAATGCATTTCCTAACAGGAGAGGTTATTTTCAGAGGGGAAATATGTATTTTTGGACCTTAGAAGACTTCCGTATCAAGTTTACTTCAGACATAGTTGCCTTCTTTTTGGGCACGAAGCAATGTCAAACCAAAATAACTGATAACTAATCAAAAAGACTTGCTATCGGGCATCCGACGCAACCCATCGCGTCGAACGCCTAGTCCAGCGAGCTAGCCTAGAGCGCGCAGCGTAGTCAGCCCAGCATAGCTAGCCCAACGCATCGCTAGCCCAGTGCAGCCAGCCTAGCGCGTAGCCAGCTCAGCATACAGCCAGCAATAAAATTTAAAGATGAATGTTTCGGCTGTTGAAGATGAATGTTTCACCTATTATAATAGTTGGAACTCAATGTTTCATATGTAAGAAGTAAAATGTTTCACCCTTTTTATTTTAAATATTTCATGTTTTTATTTTAAATGTTTTTCACTCTTTTTATTTTGAATGTTTCACATGTTGAAAACGAATGTTTCACCCATTGAAGATGAATATTTTATCTGTTGAAGATGAATGTTTCACCTATTGAAGATTTTTTATTTTGAAATGTTTCACCTGTTAAAGATGAATATTTCACATGTTGAAAATGAATGTTTTACCGTGAAGATGGATGTTTTATGCTATGTTTCACCGGTTGAAGATGAATATTTTAACTATTTAAGATAAATGTTTCACCTGTAGAAGATAAATGTTTCATCTGTTGAAGATTTTTTATTTTGAAATGTGTTACCTGTTGAATATAAATGTGTCACTTTTTGAATATGAATATTTTACCTGTTGAAGATGAATGTTGTATGCTAAGTTCCACCTGTTGAAGATAAATGTTTTAACTGTTGAAGATAAATATTTCAACCATTGAAGATAAATATTTTACTGAGCGATACGTGATGCGGACTGGTTTCAATCGAACAGCTAGAATTCATCAGACGGACAATCGGATGACAGAGACGTGCGTCCGACGATCAACACTCGTAAGGACGTCCAAGAACTAGTCTTCTCTATAACTAATTTATATGAGTCATTTATCTTCCTTTCATGTTTCATGGGGTAATCAAGGAAATCCCCGCCGATCGGGGATCGGCGCCATTGCCATCCCTACTCCAGCCCGACCCCGTTGCCATCTCCACCCTCTGCGCCAACGCATCGGGCGAGCGTGAGCTGCAGATTTCGCCCCGCCGTGTTGCGCTCAACTAGGGATGGCAATGGGGACCCAAAACCCGATTCCCGGTGGGGAAAAACTCTATTAGGGGATGAAAATAGGAGAAAATCAGTACCCACGGGGATGAATTCGGTAAAAAAGCGTTCCCCATCGGGTTAGCGGGTCCGGGGATGTTCCCCAGGTCCCCATCCCCATTTTCCCAACGGGTCAAATGGCCCCGCGAAACCTGCACTTCGGTCGGCCCAGGTGCTTAGCATAGTATAGTGGCCCAGCCCATTTACAATTCTGCTAAGTGCTAACCCTAGCTTCCCAAATCCCAATCCCCCTTCCCAGGTTCCCAATCACCCTTGCCGCACGGCGCAGACAGGAACGGCCGAATGGGCGAACGACGCCACGCCCACAGGCACAGGCCACACCACAGGCACCACCACACCGCCCACCGCCGTCCGCCAACCGAACGTGATGCAAGTACGCGACTACGCTCTGGCCTCTGGGGCCTGGGCTCTGGCGGTCTGGCCGCTCACCCGCCGCACGGCCGCACCGCACGGGCGGCAGCAGCACGGGCGCACGGGCGCACGACGCAGACTGCTCACCTGCTCCCTATCTGGCTCTCTCTCCCTCATGCTCCCTCCACGACCCTGTTACTCCAAATCCGGCGACTTTCTTTGGTCTTTCACAGTCCCGATCCAGAGTTCCAGACAGATCTGGCCTTCCTGGAGAGTCAGAGACCTAGATCCGTATCTACTATTTTTAGATCCGGTCTAACTTTTGATCTGTGTGGGCACACTACACTGCCATGGTTGTGTTCTGTTTTTGATTTGTTGCGCCGTGAGAGTGTGCGACTCATCAGTCATCACTCATGGCGACCTCTACTCCTTCCGGTGTTTCTGACTCTGCTATCGACAACGGCCGATGATGTTTTGTTCTTATTTTGCTTCTCCAATTCATGTTCATTAACCCTTCTTGCAGCCTATTATGTACTTCGGTTCTTCATACTGAGTACTGACTCCTACCGTCCCTAGAAGGGACACCGAGTCTGAGCATTCTCCAGTGCTACCACCAGCAATAAAGAAGATCAAGATTAGTACCGCTGCCGATGGAAATACCCTAACACTACCATCTTCACTCGAGAAAGGGAAAAGTTCTTTGTCAGTTAATGCTCCAGCTGCAGCTGATCCAAAGCGTCTTCCTCGACCAGTGAAGCCTGCAGATCCAAAGCGCCCTCCCTTATGTAAAGAAGTGTTCTACTAGGTTTGTGTTGTACAGATTCATATATTTCTTTTACTGCAGAAGTTTCTTTTAGAACTTTTACTACATAACAACGATGTTTAATTCATATGTTCATACTGTTAATGATGTAGGACATAGCACTCATAAATCATAATTGATATTATGAATATTGATGGAAATATGATATTATGTTAATAATGTTTAATCCATATTTCACTTAAATTTTTTAGTGTGATCAGGTGGTTTAATTCTTGTTTCAATCAGACTTTCAGCGATTTAATAAATTTGGTGATCTATAGGTTCAAAAAAAATGTCTACCACTGGTAGTAGCAGCCAACAACAAAATATATGTTCTGAAAACTCAGAGCCAACATCTAAGTCACTTCCACAGCCTGATTCAGAACCAACAGAAATAGATGATGTAGATGAGATAGTGGTAGAAGAAGAGGTAGAAGATGGTGGTGATGCACGTTCAAAGCGAAAGCTTACTTCAGCTGTTTGGAAGGAGTTTAAGAGAGTGAAGTACATGGGAACAGTTAAGGCAAAATGTAACTACTGCTTTAAGAAACTTGGTGGGGAAACAAAAAATGGGACAAAGCACCTTCATGACCATTTAAAAACATGCACACTTAGAAGGATCAAGTTATCAAGAAATAGTGTGTTGACACAAGACACACTACGGTTTGATTGCAAGGAACCTGGGAAAATTTCATTGGACAACTATACTTTTGATCAAGACATTGCTAATAGAGCACTTATTGATATGATAGTGCTACACGAATACCCATTATGCATGGTTGATCATGCTGGCTTTCGAAGATTTGTGAGTGCATTACAATCATTATTCAAGATGGTCACAAGAAACACCATAAGGTAAATTGTGAATTGTGATCCATGTGCGGTTGTAATATTTTCTTGCAATATTTAAAATGTCTTCTATTTGATTTTAGGAAGGAAATTGTCTCACAATATGAGTTGGAAAAGAAGAGAGCCATTACTTACATGGCTGGAATCAAGTCAAGGGTGGCAATTACTACGGACATGTGGACCTCCGATAATCAAAAGAGAGGGTATATGACCATCACCACACATTTCATTAATGAATCTTGGATACTTTGAAATATAATCATGAGGTAACTATTATCAAGTTCAACTTGAATCTTATTGCATGTATAATAATAGTTTCTAGTATGAATCTAATTACATATATCACTTATTCACATATAAGTTTATTTATGTTCTAAGTCCTCACACTACTGAAGTTATTAGTGAAGAGTTGTATGATGCATTAGTTTAATGGAATGTTGATGAAAAGGTATCTACCGTGACTCTTGATAATTGCACTACAAATGATGCAACAATTCCCATGCTTGTGAGAAAGATTGGAAAAACCAAGCTTATTAATGATGGGAAGGTACTACATATGCGTTGTTGTGCTCATATCTTAAACTTAATTGTTAAGAATGGATTAGAACATTTGAAATATGCAATTGAGAACATTCGTGATAGTGTAGCATTTTGGACAGCCACACCAAAAAGGGTAGAAAAGTTTGAGATAGCTAAGTTTGTTAAAGTTACTGTCACCAACAAGTTAGCTCTTGATTGCAAAACTAGATGGAATTCTACTTTCAAAATGCTTAGTGTTGCATTACCATACAAGAATATTTTCATAAGAACTAGTCGTGTGAATAAGCAATATGATTGTCTCCCAACTGAGGAAGAATGGTTGTTTGCTGAAGATGTGGTGGAAAGGCTTAGAATATTCAATGATATTACTGAATTATTTTCTGGAACTGAGTTTGTTACTGCCAATATTTTCTTCCCTAAAATCTGTGAGATCAAACAAAAAATTAGGCAATGGTCGACCTGTGGTAGTGGTCTAGTTGAAGCTATGTCAATTGATATGATTGAGAAGTTTGATAAGTATTGGTCTGATATTCAAGGCTTGATGGGTATTGCCACTCTTCTTGATCCTTGATTTAAATCTGAAATGTTGCAAATGTGTTTTGAGTGGTTACTTGGAGAAACTGGTATACTTTGTGATTTAGAGGTTAGAAAAGTCACAGACTTGCTTAGTGCTTTGATGGATGAGTACAATGTACAAGAGGAAGAAGATAACTTAGAGTCATCAACACCATCACTTGGTAGTATGGAAGTTATATCTTCATTCAGTGAACATGTTGCAAAAAAGAGGCCAGCATCATTTAGGTTTAAATCTGAGCTAGACCACTACTTAGATGATGAGTTGGTCCCAATATCAACAAAAGACTTTAAGGTTTTGGATTGGTGGAAGGTTGCTAGAACACGTTATCCTACTTTGAGGAGGATAGCAAGAGATATATTTACAATTCCAATTACAACAGTTGCTTCAGAATCTGCTTTCAGCACTAGTGGGAGAGTTCTTAGTGAGCATCGCAGCAGACTCACTGCTGAAATGTCAGAAGCTCTAATGTGCTTACAAGATTGGATTCGAAACAAGTATAAAGGTACATTTGTTGTACATCTCATAGTATGTTTTTCTACTGATTGCAAAGTTACTTTAAATATTTTTGTTTTGTAGTTCAAGGTAATGGAGAATCTGCTAGCTTTTGGTCATGTCTTCAAGACATTCAAGAAGGTCTTTATGTAAGTGTAACTTGCTGAAATATAATAGCTAAGTTTTATACTTTTGCTGAAATTAAAAGGATCTCATAATTTGTGTATTTATATAGGACCTTAAACCTTAATTGAAGAACAATAATTGAAGAAGTGATGTGGAATAGTGAAAGTGCATGTACAACACTACAAGTGCAAAGAAGTGAAGAACTGCTAATCTGAAATACATGCGCCTCTAACTATTTATGTAATAACTTTTGTTGTAATGACTAATGAGATGGGATGTATGTTAAGTCATGAAGTTTTATTTTGTTATACACTTGGTCACTTGGACCTAGGGTACCATGATGGAGTATGAAATGATACTATGAAGTATGAAACTATGGAATGATAAAGTATGGAATGGAAGTTACGGAACTATGAAGTTATTGTCTTAGATGAATGTTGTTTGTACGATTGTTCAACGGTTGGTAAATGGTAATTGTTGAATGGTGATGTTATATGATTGTTGAATGATTTGTGTCTATAATTTTGAGCAGACACTGTGAATCTGTGATAAATGTAGTGATGTAGATGTACTGATGTGTATTGTATTACTGTTGCACGAATCAGGTACGGAGACCCGCCGGGTTCCCCATACCCGCGTGGGGACGGGAACATGGAAAACTCATCACCCGTGTGTGGGGATGAGGATGGGGGCAGGCATTTTTGTGTGTAACGGGGACAGGGATAGGGTGGTAAAACCCGACGGGGCAGAACCGTTGCCATCTCTACGCTCAACGCTGTCGAACCCTTTGTCTGACCGTGGAAGCGCAGCAGAGGCGGCGAGATGTCGGGGTTCGGCGACGGGTACGTCGGCACGGCGCAGGATGCTGTGAAGATCCGGCGGCTTGAGAAGCAGCGCGAGGCGGAGCGCCGCAAGATTGAGGAGCTCAAGAACAAATCCTCCGACGGCCAGCCCGGCCTCCTCCAGTTCGGCTCCAGCACCTCCGAGGTATCGCCGTCGCACAGTGAATCAGTCTAGACTTGTCGGGCACACGCCTTTAGGTAGAGAAATTGCTCGTAAGTGACGCTCAGGTGCCCCTTGATCACCGTACTAGCGCTAGGTTTCAAGCTCAATATAATTGTATATATGTTTGAGTTGTGTTTTATAAACTAACAGTATGGGTTGCGACTTTCAGATTCTTGAGACCGCATTTAAGAAGGAAACAGTCGGTCTAGTTACAAGGGAGCAGTATGTTGAGAAGGTAATATGCAGAATGCAGATATATTTCTTACACATTCTATCAAATATTGAACTTCTGTCATCTAATCTATCATCCATGTGGCTGAGCAGAGGGTTAATATACGGACCAAGTTTGAGGAAGAAGAGAAAGAGAAGCTTCAAAAATTGCAGCAAGAGTGAGATTTTTGGCCCAGACTAGCTGAATTTGTGCCATCACCTTGTCTGCCCATCCCAAAATATATAATTTATTGTTTGTTTCAGGGAAGAAGAACTGCAAATTCAAAAAAGGAAAAAGAGGAGAGTGAGGGGAGATTCACGGTTGTCTTTCTGCGATGACATTGAGAACAGAAGTGATGAGGATGATTTTGAGAATCGTATGGTCCTAACCTTCTCAGGATCTTGCAGTATCCTGTTTTTTCTTACCTTGTTTTAACATTTTACATCTCATGCATTGATGCCCTTAAATGGAAACAACCTGACAAACTAAATCAGACAAAGTTGTTAAGGAAATGATTGAGTCCTAGGCAGGGTTTATTTAGAATGAAAGATTATTTTCACTTTTCTGTTTATGTTATGATCAGACAGATTGGTGCCCTTGGTTTTGTATTTGTAGAATCCCTTTTGTGCCTTGAATTCTTGGCCCTTTAAAGTACAAGAAATTACCTAACCACTAAGGCAAGTATGAACATTATGCTTTCAATTCTTTACAGAAGAAACTCAAAAGAAGCATGGCCCTATCAAAATTGGAAAGGACCCTACTGTCGAGACGAGTTTTCTTCCTGATAGGTATTCCTTTTAATTTATGATTATTAATTTGTGTGCTGATTGGTTCTCTGTTTCCATGTGTTGTTTAACCTGCAAGCTGCTTGCTAAGAATGATCCATCAGGGAGAGAGAAGCAGAGGAGCAAGCAGAGCGAGAACGTTTGAAGAAACAGTGGTTGTGTGAGCAGGAACTGATTAAAAGTATTTCCACAGGCTTATAGCATTATTCACCATTAATTAATCATTTGGCTGTATTTTTCCATTTTGAATAAAATTTGTGTCCTTAACTGATAAGCAAATTGTATCATGTGCCAGATGAACCTCTTACAATTACTTACAGTTACTGGGATGGCACTGGGCACAGGAGAGTTACCCAGGTAGTTTCTAACCATTGAGAAAAGTATTCCCCTTTTAATTGCTCTAACATGTGGACCATTGTGACCATATTTTCCAGGTCTGTAAAGGTGACTCCATTGGAGAGTTCCTAAGGGCTGTTCAGCAACAGCTTGCCCCTGAATTCCGTGAAGTGCGGACAACATCAGTTGAGAACCTACTTTACGTTAAGGAAGATCTTATCATCCCTCATGTATGAAAGCTTGAGTTTCTTCTCTTGTAAATTACGTTGTTCTTTATGTATTTTTGACTTTTTTTAATTCCATATTCCTTGTTTTGATCACAGCAACACAGCTTCTATGAGTTGATTATCAACAAAGCAAGGGGCAAAAGTGGACCGGTAATGCTTGCTTTTTTAGTACCCCAGTGGTTTTTTTTTGTTTTGATAAGATATGTTGATTGTTTTGGTCTTCTGGTGCTTAACCACAGCTTCTGTATAATTCATTGATATGCGCAATGACTTTATTTTAAGATGTGGATGGTGAAAATACGTAGTTATCTAATATATATTGTCAAAATACACAACTTTTGATTCTTCAATTGACAGGCGGTTCTTTCTGTTTCCCCAAACAAATTTTGATGGCCTGAGAGTTGATCATTTGCTGACACTTGTTTTCTTCTCTCCTTTTTTCCCACAGCTTTTCCACTTTGATGTTCATGAGGATGTGCGGACCATTGCTGATGCAACGAAAGAAAAGGATGAGGTGACATGTATAATAATGTCTTGTATTTCCAGTGGCCCAATGTTGCATTCTAACCTCATGTTTGACACTGTAGTCCCATGCGGGGAAGGTCGTGGAGCGACACTGGTATGAGAAGAACAAACATATATTTCCTGCCTCAAGATGGGAGGTTTGACATTCACCCTTTCATCCTTTCATACCTTTTAGAAGGCACATTCTTTGGAATAACAGTTTGCATGTCTTGCAGATCTATGACCCTACTAAGAAGTGGGAGCGTTACACAATCCATGGAGAGTAAAAATCATAATATTGTACAGCAGACTGAGAACCTTGAACCTGTGTGTGTTTCTACTTTGGATTTCTGCAACAACTAGCCCAGTAATTGTAGAGAAAATTGATAATTTGTCACTGTAAACTTAGGGCTTCGATAATTTGCCACCCTAAAAGATCATTAGTGTTTTAAAAGAATTCTCTATTTGCACTGGAATTGTTATGCTTTTTACTATTTTGTGGATGCAAATTCCATGTAACAGAACTAATACTTGAATCTACTAGCTGCACTCTAATTTTGGGTGTTTTCCATGTTCCATACTCTAGTTTGCATTTCAGGTTCTCCTTTTCAGATGTTATGGACTTATGGTGGCTATTTTCATTTCGACGAATATGTTGTACTGCATGCTGAATTATTTTTTAGTTTTTTAGAGGGTAGAAATACTGAATTTTTTTAGTTGGTCTACACGTGTGTTCATGGGCCTGGGTTGACGTTGCTCTGAATTCTGACGCAATTTCCTCATCCGTTGTAAAAGTCGCTATAATTCTCTGATTCAGCTAGACGTCCGGACTAATATGGGGGGTTTGTATTTTTTGTCCTAGATAAATCGGTTCGATTGGTATTTTTGTTTTATATATATGGATGACATGTGGTCCTTGTCTAGTTATTATACAGTGAAAATGGAAATTCCACTAAACTTTGGGAGCAAAAGAGCAATTAATTCTACCTAATTCACCGGCTTGGATCAGTTGAACAAATGAACATGACGACACTAAGATTCCCTCTACTCCATCCGTCTCCTACTACGACTCATTTACGGCTTAAGGACGTGTTTGGTTTAGCTTTTCCAACCAGCTTTCTGGCCAACTAAATAGGTTTCAGGGCCAATCAATTTTTTCATAGTATAAACTGAAAGCTGAGGAGACCCTAGCTTTCACAGCTTCTCAGTTTAACTTTAAATGAAAATTACTCACCATGCCATTATAACATATCAGTTCATGTAAAATTTGAAAAGGTGAAATTTTAGTAAAATATATTATTTTAGTGTAATTCAAAAATGTATATTTTTAGTATAAACATTATAAAATTTCATGATTATGATGATTTACATGTAAAATTGCATATTGATAATATAACCAAACATCATGAGCTATAAAAACATAAATCCACATCTATTCCAACCAAACAGCTTCTCAGCTTTTCCATAGCTCACAGCTCACAGCAGCTTTTTCACAGCTCACAACTCATAGCAGCTTTTTTAGAATCTACAGCTCAACCAAACACACCCTAAATCAGGTAAATCAGGATTAGGATTAAAAATAACAAGTTGTTTGTCAACAGTAGACGCATCGGAGGAAGTCGAGAGGAGCCTGCTCTTTGTAACTAGCCAGCTCCTGATAACTAATTGCAAAACTACACCTCAGTCGATATTTCAAATGTCAACAGAAACTCCGTCGATATTTCAAATGTCAACAGAAACTCCGTCGATATTTGAAAAATGTCTTCATAGGAGTAAATGTTTTTCTGTTGATAAAGGTTTAGTTTTGCAATTTCTTGAGCACGCTATCCAAATTTATAATTTCAAAAAAAATACTATTTATAAAAATTCCAACTTTTGCGATAAAGGCTAGAAGGCACGTGGTTTTATTGTAAGAAGAATTTGGACATGTTTAATTTTAATGCACATTCTAATGTCAGTATTTTAAGGGTGTGTTTGGTTGAGCTGTAGATTATGAAAAAGCTGTTATGAGCTGTAGAAAAGCTGAGAAGCTGTTTGGTTGGAGTAGCTGTAGATTTCTGTTTTGATAGTAAATGACTGTAATACCCATGAAGTTAAGTTACACTGTTAATATATAGTCTCACTAGAAAATACAGACTTGTTTAATGATGTGCGTTGAAATAATCCAAAATAATATTAATATAATAAAGTTATTACAAAGCATAATCATCGTCCTCTCTCACTAATCAAAGCGTCAGCTATCCTCTCTCGAATGTTATTCATGGTATATACGAGGCAGCTTAATTTCTATTTATCAGATTAATTATATATGATGGTCATTGTAAATTCTAAATTATAACCACATAAATCAATCCTCAGAAATTTAAATATGTCAGGACAGAAATTATTCGAACCGTTTTCAGGAAAAAAAAAAAGGCACCACCAAGAATGCCAAATGTCAAGAGTACTGCATACTCTATGCAAAAAA
>KE371994.1:487510-501184 GCA_000418225.1 Zizania latifolia
ACCCTTTTTGCTTAAGAGATGACAGAGAGTGTAGCAAGACGCAGCAATGCTCAAACAAAGATCTGACAGAGAATACAGATGGATCTGATAAAACAATGATAATGCTCAGGTCTCATCGCTTACACTGAGACAAGATGATCAGATTTCAGCAACAACATTTCAAGCACAGGGCAGACTTAACATATCAAAGTGACCCCTATCTTTCTCATTTGCATCCATAATCAGTGCTTGTATGTTTCAGCTATGATATTTGTAAGGCAGCAAATTTACACACGTACTTCTTATTTACATCTTCCATTTTAGAGTGTTGTACAGTCCAGCTAATGAATGATTCCGACAGCCCTAACTTCAACATGCTGCCTCCCTTTGCTCTCAGGATGAACAACGATGGTGGAGATGATCTCCCAGTCCTCTCTAACCGATGTGACATTCCCGCGCTTCCCATGGTGCTTCTCAATCTCAAAGGCAGTTGGGAGTATGACATAGTCGTTGAGCGGGTCGTAGAACGGGTCAGGTTCAACAGCATGGAGCCAGTGCTGAATTATCCGGAACACATGGTGATCACAGACGATTCCTCGGTGGTCAGCAGCAACCCCAACTCTTGCCACTGCATCAAGGCCATCTGCCTGCAAAAGAGTTAACGGTTGCGCTCGATTTTATCACAGCAAACTTTTCAATCTCTCAGCCAAACCAAAATGTGAGTAATATAGTACCTTTGCTGATTCTACTGGGACTGATCCATCACCATCAACACAAAAACAGTATAAACAATGTTCATTCTTGCAATCCCAAGCAGCACAAAAATAGTATAAACAATATTCTTGCATCTACTATTAACAATTCAATAACACATCTCTTGGTTTATCTATTGAAACAAATTTACTACGGATCGAAGAAATACCTTGCTGCTCTTCTTGTTGTGCTTCTTGCTGTAGGTAGGGGCCGGCGTGAACTCTGGGTGCTAGGGCGGGGGACGGCGTGGGGGAGGTGGCACCGGGGAGGACACCGGAGACCGATGACGCTGGGGAGGACGGTGGGGACCGCCGGCGCTAGGGCAGGGGCGTTAGGGCGGGGGCAGCGTGGGAGAGGCAACTCTAGCGGGGGAATCGCCGGCGCCGGGGAGGATGGCGGGGACTGGCGGCGCTGGGGAGGATGGCGGGGACCAGTGGCGCCGGGGAGGATGGCAGGGAACAGCGACGCTGGGGAGCTAGGTGGCGGCGTTTGCTTTCTGCGCTGTGGTGAGGATGGTAAAAAGAAGAAAGGAGGTGCGCGCAGGGTATTTCGGCAATGTTGGGTAATTTCCGCTGACTGTGATAGCTGCAGAATCTATGGTAGGGTATACCAGCTTCTAAATTTGTACTACGAGAAGCCGTAACTTTCAAAAAAGTTGGTTAGCTTAGGAATCCGTTTAATACAACTTCTAGCTTTTGGTCAGGAAGCTGGTTGGAAAAAACCAAACAGACCCTAAATCCTAACCATTGTTCTCATTTTATTTAAAAGTTAAAAAATCTATTATCATCTTAATTAGTAGTAATATAAATTATAAATAGTAAAATCATTAAAAAATAAGAGATAGACAAATAAAATTATAAAATCATACAACAGTCATGCTGGGAGAGGAAATGCAGTAAAAAAGATTAATCAAAAATATTAATTTACTATTTTAAAATCGATGACTAAGATTATTTCTACTAATAGGATAATATTAGGTTGTAAGCTTGTATGCTCCATCATAACACTTGTTTATATATGTAACGTTGTTAATAAATTAACAAAAGTATTGTGTAACAACTAAGAACGAGTTAATTAGTTGATCTAACGCACGTAACAAATAAAGCAAACAAAATTTAATCTGGACGTAAATAGGTCATTTACCACAAATCACAACTCGCAACAATCAATCGAGCACGTACTACTGTTTTATTCCTTTTTACATCGATCAATTTCACATTATTCACCACTGTATATGTACAAATCACATCAAACACGAATGTCTACACACACTGCAAGTGTGCAACGCACAAACAATCCTCTAAACGCGGCCACCCTCTAATTAATTACTAGGAGGCGCCCGGCCATGCACGTCGACGCGCGCCTTGGTGACGCCGACGCAGGCGTCGACGAAGTCGCCGTCGATGAAGTCGGTGGAGAAGACCTGGAGCTTGTCGCCGAGGCCCTTGGCGAAGACCTCGGCGATGAAGAGGCGGGCGTAGCCGTGGATCCGGCGCGTCACCGGCCACACGCAGAGCACCGGGTTGTCGGCCTGCGGAGTCACCGTGTTCTCCACCCGGTAGAAGAACCTCCGGTCGGCCACCGGCGGCTGCTGCCCCAGGAACTTGATGTTGCTCTCGAACTTGGTGTCCGGCAGGTCCGTGTCGATCCAGTTGTCCTTGAGGTACACGGCGCTCCACAGCAGCTCGCCGGGCTTGGGCGCCGGCGACTTGCGCGGCTTCCACACGCAGATGACCCGCCGCGGGAGCAGCTCGGCGATCGTCTTGTGGAACACGGCCTCGTCCTGCGGGATGAGGTGCTCGCCGAGCTGCTCCACGAGGTACTTGCCGAACTCAGGCGGGTCGCCGTGGCCGAACTCGGTGCGTATCTCGAGGATCACCACCTCTGACTCCGTCTCCGCAAGGAACCTCTTGACGTCGCTGAGCACGACGTCGACGGAGTAGGTGGCGAGCACGCCGTGGCAAACGCGCCGCTCCTCCTGTACCCGCACGTCGACGACGCGCGCCCCCGTGGCGAGCTGCTCGTACACGGACAGCGACTGGCACTGCGCGAAGGGGCGCGTCACGAACGGGATGCCGATCTTGTCGGTGGCCGAGTCGTGCGTGCCAGGCCACAACACCTGGTGCACCCGCAACTTCTCCGGCCCCAGCTCTGCCATCCACTTCTTCCGGTCGGCCGGCCGGTGCTCGCTGCCCGGGAACGTCTCGCCGGCAGCCGAGAGCCGAGTCGCCAGAGCCTGCTTCTCGCTGGTCACCAGCTTCCGGCGGTTGACCTGCGACGAGAAGAAGGCACCCATGGCTTCCAGCGGGTTGCTGCCCTTCTTGCCGGAGTCATTATGGGAAGAAGACGTGACGAAATCCTATAAATAAACCAGAGTTCAATCGGGCTAGCTCTGATCTGGAGGTCGCTGTAAGCTCGAGATTGATGGTGAAAAATATCTCTCCATATGTGTGTATGTGTGTGTATATATGTATATGTATATATATATATATATATATATATATATGTGTGTGTATATATATATATATGTATGTGTGTGTATATATATATATATGTATGTGTGTGTATATATATGCACACACATATATATACCGAGAACAGTGACAGTGTTTTCTAAACAGCTCAAATCAGTCCAAACAGCTGCATCTCAATTAGCATCTTTTACACATGATGCTTTTCTATTCTAAGTTCAGGTTACAGCACAAATTGCCACGGGAATCACACTACGAAGTACATATGTGGTAGGCAGCAGCTGCCTGTAGTAACAGATCAGCGTATAAGAGAAAGTCCTGTTTCTATGCAAGCGTAAGGTGTTCCACCGCACCAAATCCAGAGAGTTAAAGTTGGGCCAAATACTTAGGTATACTTATATGTTTTGATTTGCTTTAATTTTATAGTATATATTGAGTTGTTCAATCACGCAAAATGTCGACATTTTGTTTCCTGATCATCATAGCTAAGACCACTATACGTGGCTGTAAAATATCCTCTCAAATCTCGTCTCACTCCTATTTTGAGTTTAGCACAGAATGCTGAAATTACCTAGTAAGGCCCTGATAATAGACGTATACCAAGTGAAACTACAGCCAGATTAGAGGTACGATCCCTATCCACTATCCACCGTGAAACACGTTGGATTTGCATTTCTTTTCCTCATCCGTCAATCGCTTTCAAAAGAACAAAAACGAAGGACAATGCACGGTGAGCCGCACGAGCTTCAGCATGTTATGCAATAATGGACGTGTTTTATGCTCTAACCCTAGAACAAATTTTTTTCAGGGTTTCCCAGTCAACCGGAACAGCTGAAAACCAATGATTTGCTTTCACAGGTAATTTAGTATTGATTTCAACTGCTCCAAATGAGATACACTACACATTGGGTGTGCACACTAATAAACCTTTTATCACACAACTGTTAGCTGTAGAGGCATATGAGCATATCTATAATTTTAGATCAATTGTATCATTACAAACTTGTCAAGTAATGGCTGTCTTTTCAGTAAAGGATTTAGGTCACTAATCAGATGAGGTTACTGTCATCAACATTGAATTACAAAAGAGTATTTGAGTTAACCGGTAAGATATTGTTGTCTTATGATAAAGACTAAACATGCAGCTACAGTGCTACACGCCTTATATAACCTGCCTAATTATTGCTACAGTACCTGCGGGTACTATTCACGCTACAGTACCCATGCGAGTATTGTTTACTAGGATGAGCCTAGCGGCCCTCGCCCACTACCTATAACACTGCAATATAGATGTGCCTTGTCATGACACCTGGTGGAGGACATGGTGGCCATCTAAATATAAGGGTATGAGAAGGGTCCAAGGTGGCATGAAGATCGCATTTGGTTTGTTTCACCTAGAAGTTACAACAAAGGAGAACATGGTGGTCATCTAAATACAAGGTTAAATTATGTACCTGTGTGTGCTGACTCAAACATCGTGTTGCTCCCAACAAGGATGCCAGGATTTCATCAGTTCATGGAAACAAATGGAGTGTGAACTCACAAGAAGCCCAAGGTGACACATGTCCAAACTACTGGGAAAAAACAGAAGTTAGGACATAATTAAATTAAATTGTCCAATAAAAGCACCGCCACATACAGGGTGGAAGCAGATACTTACAATGAGTATTTCACCAATGCAATAAAGAAGAAATTAGTGATTAGTCACTGGCGTTTCTCTTTAGATTTTACAGCGGCCCACTGAAAGTGACCACAATTTGCTTCTGGGTTTGATGCAGGTCCCTGTCAATATATAACAGCTGGTAAAACAGCACAATATCAATGCTTTTCATCCCCTTTCAAAAATACTTTACACCGTGCACAACCTTTCTGGTTGTTCATCAGATGTGAACAGAGTAGTCAATTCTGCAGTTAAATACCTGAGCACGGGCACAGACATAGAATAGACGACCAATATTGGAGCCCTTCTTCACGGACCTTGGAATGCAAGGTTCACGATGCCCTTTGCAAAGTGGTAGGGTCATCTTCATTCTCTGATGTATTCTCTGCCACTCCGAAGTCGCAGCATTACACTTATCCGTTGGAAGTAAACAGGGCATACTAGAGTTACTCTGATCTTCAGCAGCTGAAATTGTACACTGGATGTTTTCTGACAGACTATCATCCTTTGCATCACGTAATTCATCCACACCATGTACAGTACATACTGAACTAACTAAGCTATTGATATTGCAATCTCTTGTCTTTGACTCTGATTGTTGAAAAAAGGACTTGATCGTTGGTTGGGAGGACAAGTTACGTTTAGTCTTCTTGTTTGATAAAGACTTGCTGCAAGAAAAGGAAGCTTTCCTACTTTGTGGAGACAATAATGTTGAATTACTATTCTGGGAATTGCTGCTTGAACCTTCATTTACCAATTGATCAAGATTTCGCCGCTTACACATCATACTCTGAAAGTTACCACTTTTAGAAAACTCATTTAAAGCAGCTGATAATTCTTCCTTAGATGTACATTTGCTTTCCACGCTATTGTTACAGCTGCTTTCATTTTCTCCATCTATGGGCATATTTAAGTTCATCGCATCTTCATGTTCATGAATTTTCCTCTTACTCAGGAATGATACTGCACATTGGTAAATACTATATAGGTCAGTATGATGTACTTAAACTACAAGCGGTACTCCTTTAATGTGCATGCAAATATACAACTTAGGGTAGTTTTCTAATCAATAAACTGTTCAATAAAGCCAAGAGTGGTTATTACCAAGGGATAAGCTTTGATGAACTGAACAATCAAAGTTATCTATCATCTAAGTAGGCAAATCGTACCCTACTGTATCAAATGCTATACACAGCAAAACTTGCATGTAAGCATAGAGAAAAAGGTCCTTCGGAACCAAGTACAGTGTAAAAACTAGAGCTCTCAGGAACATTTTCTAAAAAAATGAAATTTAACAGTGGAAATTAGGAAAATATGGATTTTAAATTACAGTAACACATCTTCTATTGAACTTGTCTTAGAGTGAATAAGAAAGCCATAGTCCTGGAGCAAGTGTAGTATGATAATCGAACCAAAGAGAGAATTCATCAATGTAATGTGACAATATTCCATCAAGAAAGTTATTTGATAAAGGATATACTAAACACAGGAAGTTGCTTCAACATATGAGGGTTTAAGGAGATAAATACTTTGTACACTGAAACAACAAAAGAGAATGTTCACAGGTTAGAAGGTAAAGAAGTGAGGGTCATACATCATATGGGGAATTAAGGAAACAGCTGCAGCCATGTTAGCCAACGGTTTTATAGAACAGCCTGGTTTCAGCATGTATACTGAAGGTGCGAATTCAAGTATTGGCATGGAAAAGGCTACAGAACATAAGAATTTTCTCACCAATACTCTGTTGCCTTCCACGGATCTCTGGAAGATATCTTGCAGCTGATGATGGGGTATTATGAACTGGAAGTACTGGTATTTCATTCAGCGTAATATAAACTGGAATATGATCAGATCCTTCTAGCCTACTACTTCTCCCTCCTTTCCACCTGTAGACAATGCAAATAGTAAATCATTCTATGATTCTAATGTAAACGCTGTAAATCCTACATGTTATCCACTTTGCTCTCATAAAAGAAAAATTTTCCCCATTCTTTACTTTGGCATATTTTCAGAATTCCCTCTTCTGAAATGATCCATAATATCACAATCTTCCACATGGCAGAAAAAAATGCTATGGTCTTCCAAATAACTGGAACGATGGAAGCAGGCACCAGAAATGAGAATGTGATCTATTCTAGAACCATAATTGTATTCTTCAGCTCCAATTGCTTGATTAAAGCAAGTATAAGCTCCAATTCTGCTTAAAATAAATGTAGCAAGGTTAGAATAGTAATATCCATGGTTAGCAATTAAATTTTTGTGGAGTCTACTATAGTCCATAGGTGTTAGTCTTGTAAACATAAAAACTAGCTATTCCATAAAAAAGGTATTAAGACATGCTTTCTAAATCTGAGTAATGTGCCACATATTTTGAACGAGGGAAAACCCCGTCCCATTTTCCATTTTAAGAAAACAGAGCAAACAGCCAAACTCCTTGTTTTGATGTGAAATGGTTTAACAGGGAAATAACCACCTACCTTATGAGCATGGAGCAACTAAAATGGTAACAAAAGTAAGTAAAAATAGTAAAATAGGTTGGAGTAGTACATAAGTAGGCAAGCAAACAAACAGAGCTTGCAATACCTTTCAGGGTGTTTTGATCTGAAAGCATCAAAAAATGGGCCTCCATGTTCTCTCAGCATGGATCTCAACCATTCCCGAAACCTTGAATTAGGGAAAGGAAAATGAGTTAACTTGTGTTCTTCCTGCGTGGCTTCATGATTAGAGTCCTCAAAGAGAGGAGAAAGAAAATTGATGGCTTGTATCAAGCACATCCAACTAGTGCACTAGCAGCAAGTGGAGAGTCAAGTTCAAAAACATGAGTTCAAGTTTCACTATAAATGGTTTTTATTAACAAATTCACGTTGCAAGATACATCGAATCATTACAGGAAAGCAGAGGTTAGCATCTATCACGTGGATTGTGCAAGGAACTTCACTTGAAATGCCAAAGTTTTGCTTCTCATGTAATTAGTTAATTGCCTCACCCTATCATATGTCACCTGGTCCAGTAATACAGCAAAATAGATATTCTTAGCAGCAATTTTTTATGCAAAGAGAGGCATCACCATAGCATATAAAAGGAATTTTCTTATGAAGCAAATTGATACTTTAGCAGTACTGATGAGCATATTTGTTTGTTTTCGTTTCTTAAAAGCATGCAAGTTCACCTTTGCCCTGGAATTCCATCATGGTGAAAAGTAAATCTCACTACAGGGAAGGAGAACAGAGCTTTACATTTGCTTCTCGAATCCAGGTGGGGCATCACACCTATCTATAGAAGAAGGTGCAATATTCAAATCGCCAACAACGAAAATTCTCTTTCCTAGAGACAACAGGTGTTCCCATCGTTTCTAGAAAATAATGGGAAAATGAAGACCATATGAGAGAGGTCCATAAATTAATTTATTAATACATTTAGTACTGCAGAAGTCATCAAACTGGACTGTTTCTCAAAATATGTAAATGCTAGCTGAGATGAACAAGTACCTGCAATATCTTGTAAAACAGTAGCTTAAAACGAACTCGTTCTTTGTTATCTTCTTCAACAGCTGGGCCATATATATTAAAAAGAACTACAGAGATGATGCAGTATATCATCACATAAAGAGAATCAAATATGTAACAAAACAAGATATACTGAATGGCATTCATAATGTCTACATGTCAGGACAAGAAGTGGCTTACCAAAATGTCCATGATCAGTAATGATAGAGCGCCCCTCATTGTCCACCCTGAACAGCTCCTCTCTTGTTATTTCACCGAGACCCTCCTCTTCCATAGGCATTTCAAGAACAAAATCCCCAATCGTTTTGCTGTTTTTTGCAGTGTCTTGTAATCCAGTAAAACCTTCTTCAGCTGCCATTGGCAAAGCAACCTCCTGACTGGAAAATGCTGATGTTACCCGGCAAAACGTCGCAACACCTACAGTGAGTACAGAAAATGCCTTGTAGTTCATGATGTAACATTCATAATAACTTAATCAACAAATTGACCGCTTGAAAAACAACCCCAACTAACAATGCATCACTAAAAGGCCACAGATCAATCAATGGGTATATTCTGGTTAATCATCAAGACTCCATAACCCACCGGAGTATGCTCCTCGCCCTTTTGAGGAACGGTTGCATGAAATGAAAGCCTCATATCCCTCAGCCATGACGACATCCCCAGACAAGTCCTGCCTTGACAATTTTGTCTCCTAAAATACATCAAACATCCATGTAGTCAGCTCAACAGAATGGTGGGCTTAACCCCACTTCACATAGTAACTACCTGTGTGACTAAACATTCAGCACCAAATGTGCAGCGTCCAGCAGAAAATCGTTATATTTTATCAGTTCAGAAATAATAAGTGGCAAACAAGGCATATTCTGAAGTCTGAACTTTTGTGAAATCAAGCAGCCACGGTGAACGCAATGCAAACTTGGCATGCTCAGATTTCATGGAACATAGAAATGCCATCGATTAAATTATTTGTGGTGAACTGTAGTGACTGAATCTAGCATTTAAGGCACCCCCAAACAGTTAAACTGCTAGGGTTCAGATACATGATGTGGCTCATTCGAAGACATGAGAGATCGGTGCTGCGGAGTGCGATTAGCGATTGAACGGACCTGGAAGCAGATGATGTCGGCGTCGAGGGCGTCGAGGAGGCGTCGCAGCGAGCCGTGCTGCGACACCCGCGGCCGCAGCCCGTTCACGTTGTACGTCACTATCTTCACCATCCCCACCGCCGCGAGCACTCGCCACCCAGACGCCGACCACCAACAGGACGCTTCGCGCTTCCGCCGCCGCCGCCACCGCCGCCGCTGCCGTGGCGCCTCGCCGGCCTTGGCCGATGGGGTGGTCTACGGGCAAAATGCCTCCGGCCGAGCGGCGGCGGCGGCAGGTACGGCGAACGCTTTCGCCTCACGTCCACCATCCGATGGGAGGGCCAAGGCTGAGATTTACCACTCCGTCGTTTTTTGCACAAAACACCCCTCCAATTACGATATTGTCATTCCATTCGTGGTAACATGCGGATAAAGAAAATTTTGAATATATACCATCCATTTAAATAAAATTAATAATTTATCATCCTAATCTACATGTCATTGATCTAAAATGATCATATATATTAGTGAGATATAGATGATAAATCATCAATTTTCCATCTAAAGAAAGGGTATATGATCCAATCTTCCACATATAAAATGGAGAGAAAACATACGGAAATAAATATTACTCCCTCCGTCTATATATGATATGTGCATAAGGGTACGACACTGAGACCAAAAAATAATAATTTCTGTCATCAGTCGGTGCAAAAATATGAACATAGCGCTTTATTTTCTAGTCATAGCCCATGCAAAAACTAGCTTATGAATAATGATGTATTGAAGAGTCGTGCGGAACCCAAATAGTCATGTATGTATTGATAAGTTGATGGAGTAATATACAGATTAAAGTTAAATTATTTCTTTTTCGTTAGGCATAGATCAAAACCGGACGGAGAGGTATCATATTTTTGTTATATTTTTTAATGAAAACAGATACAAATATTTTTGGAACAATTAGTATAAAAACAAAACAAATATGGATCGAGTTAAGTGTGGACACAG
This sequence comes from Zizania latifolia, assembly GCA_000418225.1. Lineage (NCBI taxonomy): Eukaryota > Viridiplantae > Streptophyta > Magnoliopsida > Poales > Poaceae > Zizania > Zizania latifolia. The sequence goes on from KE371994.1 coordinate 497,976, forward strand.
TATAAAACTAACTGGAAGATGAGACCAACCGTCCAGAGGCACGGATGTCGCCTACTCGCCTGGCAGTAGTCGTCTGGGCAAATGACAAAGCCAAAATGATTGATAGCTCGTCGTCTTCTCCTCTTCCTGAATTTTCTCCTCGCTGTTCTACCTGCGTCTCGGATGATTGCCTCTGTGTCCCCGCTAATAACAATGTCGTCTTCTCCGACACCGTTGGCCCAAATGCCGTCCATTGGACGAAATGTCGGCGCCGGCCAGCCGCTCCAATGGCGTACTCGTAGAGTCGCAGTGACACCACAACGACCTGGTGCAAATCAGCCGCACGCAGGCACGTACGCAGCGCCACCGCTCACCGCCGTCGCCAGAATCAATGCCATCGCGCGCCCGGCGCTGCTCGCCACCGCAATAGGTAGTGGCCTGGTAGTGGTAGCTACTCGGTCAGCTGTGAGGTGGTGACTGACATGTGACATGTGACGAGATCTTAAACTGACCAAGTCCAGTCTGCTACCAGCACACTGAACAAGTGAGCGAGCAACCCATTGACCAGGTTGGCATGACGACCTTGTCAAGTTTTGCTCCAAATGCTGCCGGTTTTGATGATTGAAAGCGCAGTGACGAGTTTAATTTAGTTTGAAATAAAGAATTTGTTCGCTGTTAAGTTGCCCGATCCTGCAATAATTGTAGCCTCAGAGTGGACCGCATGAACAAATCAACAGCTAGGGATGGTGACGTGGGTTTAAATTTATGTTTATAGATTCGTGGATTGAGGGACAGCTACCTAATATGGATCGGGTCAAACGTATGTTTGATTTGAAATGTGAGGATTTATCTGATTATCTTGCTTTCACTTTAGATTCAACTTTTGCTTCAGATTTTTTTTAGATTCCACTTTTATTTTAGCTTCTTTAAACCCCACAAGTTTTTCGTGTGTGATGGGCTCGGATATGAGTTTAGTTTAAAATATGTGGATTTTATAGGTATGAGTTTGAGAATATTTAGTAGATGTACTTCACACAGTTTTCATTAAACCCACAAGTTCCACATCCATTCTGAAAAAGAAAAAAAAAATCAATAGCTGTTTCAGCACATGATAAGTGTCAAGAGTAACAGTTGGGTTAATTCTAGCTGTACCAAGTACACACAGGGTTGAAGCATCAGGGATCTATCCAACTGCAGGAAATGGCTAGCATTTTGGTGTAGAAAACAGCATGATCCTTCACTATAACCCTGCACCAGCATGTGGAGACTTTCTTTTCCCCCATATCGAGTTCGTTCTGTTTAGTTGCTGCACGAGACGACACTGATAATGCGACATCTGCATTCTCTTTCGGAGAACGGTGCTGATCTGCTCGTCCTGAAGATCTGCATCCGTTGTTACGTGCGATAGATCCAGAATGATGGCAATTCCATCATGACCATACGTCCAAAAAATTGCTCGTTTTCTGTCTGAATTAAGGAACAGTGGTGAATGCAACCATCTTGATAGGAACTTTAGATTAAGAGTATTGTTACGGTGTATTTTAGTAATAGTATTATACTGCTAGTGGAATTAATTTTAGGCATAGATTTTAAATAGTTAAATTATATTTTAATTGATTTGTTGATACAAATATTTTGGGTTTAATTTTAGGCAACAATTATAGATACAATATTTCGTGTGGTCTAGCAATATTTTAAAAGATCAAATCTTACAATATTAATTTTAAATTCGACCTTCGCATCCGCATGCACATCTATACTATATACGGAGTATATCTACAAATTAATTGTAAGATTTTGGCATTTAAAGTAGCACGGTCCAGTTTGGAGTGACGATATTAAGAACTTGACACAACTTCAAATGATCTAGAGTTTATATGATAAAATAAAATAAAATAATTTTTTATTTTTAGTAAAAAACTAGATGTCTTAATAAAATATCCTCAATATATATACAACTTTAATTTAATTTAATTTAAGATTTCTTAAAACTATGTTTACCTAGCTTTGAAAAAAATCTTATAGTTAGAGCCAAACTTGACTTAAATCTTTGTGAAAGATAATGCATATCAACTAAAATTTATTATGTAATTATGGCCTGATCAAACTAGCCCGACAGAGTGTACCCAGAAAAATCTTGGCATTTCAAACAAGCCTAAGATAATCGTACAGATTCATCTGCTTTACTGAAATACGCTTCTTCCCATACCAGAATGCCGAATTAGTTCATTTCTGCATTAAAACATGTACAGTATCAATGAGAAATTACTGAAAGCCAGCTCCATGTACATGTACAGTATCAATGTTTAAATTTTTATTTTTATTTCAAAATAAAACCAGATAGCTCCAAAATCCATAATGATTCTATATGATAAAATAAAGTAGTTTAAAATTTTATTTTTATTTCAAAATAAAAAACAGTGCATAAATAAATACTCTCAATTCATTAAACCCAACTGATAATAATAACGATAACATGATTGGTGGTTATATAAACCGTGACCGTACCTAAGATATATTTGGTATAACCCTAGTTTTGAAATCTATATTGAATAGAGCTATATAATAAAATAAAGTGATTTAAATTTTTATTTTTATTATAACATTAAACTCAAACAAACAATATCAATCTATCACAAATACAAATCCAAGATTCAATGAATCTTATTACTACCATAATCATTCTCATTGACAAGTGGATCCTTATTGTTAGTGAAATCTATACTATTTTTAAAATTTTATATTTTAAGTTATTTATATCATTTACATGATATTCTTTTATTATTATAAAAAAAATTTCCAGTTAAAACGCACACGAACACTCGACTGTTATTAAAAAAAACCCATCAGCATCCCGGCACGTCGACGCTCGCTAGCTAGAAGCAGCCAAGCCAACCACCAAACCAAATCCATCCGGGCTGTTGACCCCGCACCGCTTCCATCCAGCGCGGCACGCGACGCGAAGCCGGAAAAAAACACCGCGGAAACGGGCGAAACGCACCGAAGGCTCGCGAGACGACGAGATGTCATCGGACGAGGCCGTTGCTGCCGTCCTGGCCTCCAGCTCACGCGACGCGCAGCCCAAGTACCCGGCCGCTCCCAAAAAAAATTTACTCCCCACCGGCCACCGCCACCTCCCTCTCCTCCTCCATCCCACCCCCGGATTCCCTCGCCCTGCGGAGGAGGCAGGGGGGAAGGCCGGACGGCGGACGGGATAGTCCACCAGTTGC
>KE371994.1:502857-520555 GCA_000418225.1 Zizania latifolia
ACTCGGATCATTGGTCCATTGGTGACGCTTCTTGATGAGAGGGAAGCTGATGTCTCTCGGGAGGCATCACTTTCCCTGACCAAGTTTGCATGCACGGATAATTACCTGCACGTTGATCACTCTAAAGCGATCATCAATGCAGGCGGCGCGAAGCACCTTGTTCAGCTTGTTTATTTCGGTGAGCAGGTGGTTCAGCTTGCAGCACTCACTCTTGTATGTTACATTGCACACAATGTCCCAGATAGCGAGGAGTTGGCACAAGCAGAGATCCTCTCAGTTCTTGAATGGGCCTCCAAACAGGCATTCATGATGCAAGATTCGGTAATCGAGAACTTGTTGCCAGAGGCAAAGGTTAGGTTGGAACTGTACCAATCCAGAGGTGCAAAAGGCTACCATTAGATCACTTGTGTTGTTGGAAGGCATGAAAGAAGAATATAAAGTTGTTCTTCTTTACAAAGGCTGAGTACTGTATATACATCTGGTGGCTTCTATTTATACTCTGGTTAAACCTTTTTTGATCCCCAGCATAGGAAAAAGTTGTTCAAGTTACATCTTTTGTTGGGTTTTCATGATTGGAGGTAATTTTGCTTCAGGTGTACTGAGGGGTTTGTAGGCTTGGATGTCCAGAACTTGAGTTGCCCTTGTTGGTGGCATAGTTTTGGGACATTAGCGCCTTGTACTCTCTTTGGCCTATGTGTCATGTATATTACATTTCACTCATCTATAAGTGAAATTTTCTTTAAGGGTCTTACCCTCGTGTGTGTGTGAGCAGACACGCTTGCAACCTCGCAGTTAGACTGTTGCAACTGTTCAATTGATGACTGTACACTTCACAATTTTTCTTTCATGCTTGAGATGCAATTACAGGTTCCAGTCTTTTGCTAGTCAACTTCAGCAGAGGCTAACTTATACTAGAAAAGTTATTCAGTGCCCCAGGTACATGTTTTGATCTTCTAATATTTGTGGTTAGCTTATGATTTTTCTAAATTTGCGGCATGTCTGAAGTAGCACATCGTTGTTTTCTCTGTATTACTATGTCTGAGGTGGTGAATATGATTTCTATAACTTGTAGGTCGATATTCTGTAGCCAGTATTTGAAATCAATTGATATTATCTATATGCTGGACTCCTTTTTAGTTTTTACTTAGGAAATGTTAATCATCAAGTAATTATTTTCTGTTTTCTTGATTGCGAGTGCCTTCCAATTTTCCATACGCAGTACCACAACAGCAACTTGCTTCATAATTTCGATGTGGATGTAACCTGTCTATGCCCCTAGCTGCTGCTGTTACCTTTCAGACAGTCCATTGGCTATTACCTTTCAAAGTTAAACAAAACAAACTCAGTGTCATGTGCTGTGACAGGATGTTACATTGTTACCTGAGACTGAGGCCATTGGCTATTACCTGACCGAAGTGTCACAGCAAGGGCCAGCTGACCTTTGTAGTTTTCCTATCATGAGCGTTTTTTATGCATCACCCATGTTTCAGGTATGTGAAGCTCTGGTACCTTATTTGGATCTCGATCTTGTTCCATCACCATTAGCTTTTCTTCCTTTCCATACCAGGCAGGATCAGGTTCCATCTGTTGCTCCTAACAATAGCAGATGGACCCTTCCTATATATGACTGCCTCATATTACTTCAGCCATGAACTGATTGTGCTGGTGCCTCCTGGTCACGTTTTGGAGCTCTTCATCTTGCCAGATTCCGCCGTGCCATAGACCTGTCACCATCGTAGTCGCAGGCTCGAAGTACCACTTGCTGTAATTTTATCTCGAAACGGTCAAAATGTCAAATGCTTGGCTCATCGTGTAATCCAGTCTCATCCCTTGGTGCAGAGCCAGCCAAAGCCTTCGTCAATCGTCTGTGAAGGTATTTAAGAGCTGTTTGGAGCTTGTATGATAAAGTGATTTAAAATTTTATTTTTATAGTTTTAAATAAAAACTAGATTACTTAACTAAATATCTTTAGTTTATTCACAGCTTTAAATCAAAAATTTCTTAGAGTTAGACTTCACCAGTTTTAAGAAACGCCAAACAGGGCCTAAGAATATTTCCCTTTGACAAGAGCCATCACATGCAAAATTGATGGGTATGTGGCTGATGCTGTTGGAAACAATCAAACACCATGATTCTCGTTGCTGATTAGTTGATGGCTTGATGCTGATGAGTTGATTGGTTGGGTGTGTTAAGCTGGTAGCTAGATTATCTTGTCTGCATTCGATTGTTCAGTGCGACCCGAATAAACTTCAGTGCAGCAGGCAGGCAAAAAGATGGACGTGGCCGCGACGATTGCGCATCACAACTCTCCACGTTTGGTCATCATGCCAGGCATTTTTTATTTCTGTATGCATGTGTCAACATTATCTTCTAAAATTGTTTCCTCGGGCTGCTCTTTTATTTTCTTTTGTAAAACATACAATCAAAGTTATTACTGGTAGAATTACGATCGTACGTCTGCTCCCCTCCTTGTATTGATCCTGACTGTTTTTTCTTGACAGAGCGTTAAATCCTTACGCACTATTATAATTTTTATGAATTTGAAATATTTAAAACAGCATTTAGTATCAGTTAAATTTTAACTGACACGTGGGTTCGATTCGATGGTACTATGGCTATGACAATGCTACTAGGCTCAGAGTCAGTGATAAAATCTGCAGTTGAGATGAATTATAGGCCTATCTCAAGCCTGGGTGAAAATTGCAACATGGTCTTTGTCTATTGGGCTGGTAAGGTGGGCCTCTGATTACCCAGAGGGCGGCATTTGCCTCCACATGGAGGGTCTCCACGCAATTCCGCGCCACGGAAAATTTGCAGGAATGTCCAGATGTCCTTTGCATCCTCATTGCCTACATTGTTGGCTTGTCGCATACAATTTCCTCATTGCCTACACGTAGCCTAAGCGATCAACTAACACTGCACTTAAATAAAAATTATCTCGGGTGTGCTCTATCTTAAGCTTGTTAATTCTTGTTTAAATGTAGTTAGGCTTTTGAAATAAAATATTTCGATTATACGTAACATTTTAGGATGTAATCAAATAATATAAATTTATTTCATATAATATTTTTATTTAATACATATAATTAAATATAATATATTTAAATAGGTTGATATCTCAAATATAGTGTATGTCTTAAATATAATAATATATATTATGTAACATATATTTTAAATAAAATTCAAAATACAATTTTAACTAGTATGGATGGTATTGACCAATATTAACTTGTATTGAAATCAAAACGGTACACCGTTTAATATGTATCAATTTAAAAAACAAAATGGTATATTCTAGAACAGAAACAGAATAAGCTTACTATCTCCAGCCTTAATTTAAGTCGACCATAGGCGGCACGAACCTATGTCGTCGGGGCTGCCTCTGGCCAACAACGAGACGGTTTCCTTCCTCGGCTGCGCGAGGCGGCAGCAGCAACGGCGTGTACGCGTCGAGCGCGTCTCACTGACGTCGACCAGCCCCCTCCTCACCCATGTGGCCGTCATGCTGGCTTGGCTCTAATCTATGTCACGTGCCGCCGCTAGTTGCCGTGGTAGAGCGTGCCAACAGCCAGCAATTTTTACCATTTAGACATTTTATAAAATATTTTTCATAAATAAACCCTTAAAAAACTTATTCCAAGACTAGACTCGAAGTTCAGCGTCAGCCTCATTGGCGCTGAGGTTGCCTAGCTCAGCGCCATTGGCACTGGCGTTGACATGGGTGACGTGGTGCTGAGATGGCAGAGGTTGGCGCCAATGCGACCAGCGCTGACCTCATGAACTCAGTGCCCTCAAGTTGTATTATTTATTATTCCAAGCAAAGAAACTCGTCATAGTTCAGTGGTTAGTAGCCCTGATAAGTGGGGTGACCTATCGACGTGACAGACATGAATATTCTCCACTATACTACAACAGCCTTCTTTATTTTGAATAATAAGTAATCCAACTTAACCTAAAGAAGGCATTGAGTTCTTGACGTCAGCGCCAGCCATATTGGTGTTGACCTCTGCCATCTCAATTCTATGTCGGCCCATGTCAGCGCCAGTGTCAATGACGCTGAGCTAGGCAACCTTGATGTCAATAGGGCTAGCGCTGAACTTTAGGTCTAGTCCTAGAATGAGTTTTTCGAGAAATAATAAAAGTTTTATAAAAGTTTTAAATCGTAAAAATTACTGTGCCACCGGCGGCACCGGCCGTGAGAGCCAGCTGCTGCTGTCACCGACCGCCGGCCTGGAGCCCTGGAGCTAGGCATCCGCCATGTGCCGGCCCGACACTTTGACCTCGGGCCGTAATGCAACTTAATTGTATACATTGTTGTTGTAGATCGGACTTCGGAGAGGGCGAAAGCCGAAAGCTAGCTGCATCAAACACACCATGGTTGAACAATTAGGAAAGTAATTAATTAAGTCTCCGTCAAATATTTTTTTCTCTTTTACGGTATATAAATGTGAACATTATTTTTTAAAATTAAATTTAAATATTATATTCACTAGTTATTACATATTACATATTACATATTTCATGCAACCTGACCGATCTCTTACTTAAATCATTATTTGCTTAAATCGGTACGAGTAAAATCTTATAACCAAATGCAACTAATTGGTACACAATAATAATTGTTTTTTTCAAAAATCATAAAAATAAATATAGTAATAATATGTGAAGGATGTAATAGATCATCTTATTTAATTAATTATGATCATTCGATTAATTAATATAAACAGTTTACACTTATTTTGGAGGTACGCACGCAGCTAGGCTAGCATGGTCTTCAGAATCCTGAAATCCTGAATCAACTGTTGCATGGCTCGTTACTACTTCCTGTTCTGGCGAGACGTCTGAAACTCTGAGTCGTCCTGTCATGCACCGATGCACGAAGGATTTTGTTGTTTACTGCTTGTCCTGTGCAGCGCCAGTAGTAAGTGAGATCAGTTCTTCCCCTGATTCGCACCAGTTTGCAACGTCAGAACTCAGAGACGAGTTAGGGAAAACTGAAAAAGTTTGGCAAAGTTTGGACAGTGAACGGTGGTCCACCTGAACCCTGATCGCTTGAGCATGCATGCTTCGCTGATCGCTGCATGCATGGCATATTCTGATTTCCCCCCATTGTACAGCAGCCTTCAGGATTACAGTTAATGTAACTGCCGCGAGTGAAATCAAGCTATAGATGCATCTGTCATGGCTGTTTCAAGCATTTTAAAGGTCCTAAGCGAGATAAAATTATGTGTCTTTGGCTTTTCTTTCAACTAAATTGAAGTCATAGTCATACCTAAGGAATCAATCTAGCAACCAAGTTGATATATTGATGTTGATCTCATCCACTTAACAACGAACAACAGAAACCAAGCTATAACAAAACTCACGATTCACAAACAATGCATTATAATAGTCCGAGAAGAAAGAAAAATAGAACGGGAAATGTTCAACGAACACACCATATATAACTTTGATAGGAGGGACTTTTGAGAGAATATGTTGTAAATCAAAGAAATTAAAAGCAAATTTCTTATGAATCCACGAAATCAAGCTCTCTGTTCTATTACTAGCATTGGTGCTAACGTTTGGGGCTATAGAAAGGAGAAACGAGGAGACGTCAAGAAGAAAAAGGAGAGGTGAGAAGTGAGATACGCATGAGCCAAGAAGCATCAGGGAATATTAATGTATATGTTCCGTAACTGTCTCCTGTCCTACTAGGATGATGAGTCTAATGTGGTTGGTTTGGACCATTTTTTATACAGGGTATATGTATAGTTTGGGGCTTTTAGGTTTTATGGCCCTAGGTGATCGCCCTTCTTGTCCTAGCCAAAGAATACCCCTGTCAGCTATGAATAATCTATTTCATTTGATTCCTTATATAAATAGTTTTATCATTAGCAAGTCTTTCTCAAATACAAATACAAGCCGTTTTTCATCTTATTATCTATATTTGCCCATGTCAAATAAATGTTATCCCTCTAAACAACTCACCTTTTAAAGTAGAACTAGTATTGTACCCGTACTACGCAACGGTGAAAATCAAAAAACAATTATATTATTAGTCAGTTAAATTAACGGTATGGTAAAAAATTAAAAGATAATAAATGAGTTGAACTTGAAAAGCAAAAAACAATTATATTATTAGTCAGTTAAACACGAAACAAATATGTTAATCCCTTCAAAAGCATTCTTAATTTATTAATTCTTATACGTAAATACAAAGCGAACTGTAAAACGAATCAAATGGAGTATACTGTTTTCAACAAAGTATAAAGGTTCGGCTAGCTGATATGGCTGGCCCAACAGAACAAGTATGAGTTGGGCCTCTCTGTGTAGGCCCACTGTAGGTATGGGTTGTCCAAGTGCAAATGGGCTCTAGATAACATGCTTGCGCTTTTAGAGCCCGCTCTCCATTTTGTACATATGAAACAGGAACATGATATTTCAGTGTCTTGCAATTAGCAAGAATTCTTTCATAAAAAAATGGTGAACTCGCGTCACCAAAAAATACATAGATCAGCTTAAAATGCATGGATAAAAAGATAGAGGCAATTATATTACAATTCGTTTGATTTTTATATTCAGTTATAGAGAGGAGATAATACTGCTAATATTGGATATATTATATATTTATATTAAGATTCAGATGCTCTTATATATATAAGAGAACATGTGTGATAAGGAGGTATATAATCTGCAGATAAGTATGCAGAAAAGTAAGAACTAAATATAAATTCGATCTCATCGCTCTCGCTAACCTACTGTATACTGTAAGATAACATATACATATATAATATTAATATTTTAAAACAAATTTCTCTAACTTTGATGATTTTTTTAAAAAATATACCAACGACTGCCACGCTAAATTATATGTTAATAGTATATTTATTGGATACTATAGATGATAACATTTTTTTTCTGTAATCTATCCAAAAGTTAGAATATTTTAACTTAAAAAATCAAACTAGCGGAATATAAAACAAAGGGTGGCAATATGTAAGATTATTATCTCCAGCTGACACCTACGATCTATCCATTAATCCATGGCATGGCAAGAAACATCAGAGGAGAGTTAGAGCAGATAACTGAAATTATCCATTAATACATGGCATGGCAAGAAACAGCAGAGGAGAGTTAGAGCAGATAACTGAAATTAACATGCTGATGACCTCGTGGGTCCCACTGCGCACGGCACTAAAATTAACATGCTAATTGCATAATAACAATTCACCATACAGGCTAACCCCAGATTACACTGTCTCAAGGATATACTAAACTGGCTAAATCGAGGGGTCAGACAAATACACAATCTGCAGCCTCTTAGTCAGCACTGTAACAGTTCACAGACAATACAAAGCATTCTTGGATCAACCCCTATAAACCTCCGTGGCAGTACACTATACCAGTTGAATGGATCCACCATCTTGTCGTTGTCCAAAGAATCAAGACACTGAATCCTCCTTATTTGCATAAAATTTACACCCCTTGGCCCTTGAATCTCGATGCAAATGCTCAAATCTGTAGCATTTTTCACAGAGCCGTAGCTAACTTGCCCTCTGCACCACTGCCAACCTCCTCGGCCTCTTGCTCTCATGGATCTTGGCATACACCCTCTTGGTCCTGAAGCACAGCAAGATGTCCAGACTGAAGCCGAAAACGCAGGCAAGAGCCATGATCACGAACACGAGGCGGTAGCAGTGCGCGCCAACACAGGTGTTGCCACCGCCGGGCACCCTGGTCGCCTGCGCGTCATAGAGGAGGCCAGCGAGAAGGCCGGAGAAGAGGAAGGAGCCGAGGGGCAGGTTGAGAATGAGGATGTTGTAGATGAGGCCATAGTACTTCAGCCCGAACAGCTCCGACGCCGTCGGCACGGTGACTGCCACGCGGACGCCGTAGCAGACGCCGACCACGACCGAGCCGATGAAGAGGGAGCCTGGCATCCCCAGCGCCATCACAACGTAGCCTACAGCCATCAAGATTTGTGAAGCCGCATTCCATGATGGGCGCGGAATTGCTCTTGTCCTGAAAGTTTAGTGATGTTCAGAAGGTCAGGAATATCTTTTGAGGATCAGGCATAAGGAAATGAAATGAACATTTAAAATAAACAGATTAAGTCGCAGAAAATTGCCCAATAGTTTCATATAGATGTGCAACGGCACGCAAATTTGGTCAAGACCAAGAATAAGTTGATTTGTTCTTCTGGAATGGGACGGATCCAGAAAGAAAAGGAAACCAATGTTGACAAAGTTATTTTTATAGCAATATGAGGTTTTAGAGGTTATTTGGATGGATGACTCAAGTTGCCACGTCTATGGTTAGACGTTTACCAATATTGTGACATGCCTAAATTTATGGTAGAATAAAGTTGTCTGGTTGATAGACAAAAGTGTAACAATTTTGTTGAGACTGTCGTTTGGATTCCTGCCACAAGTTTAGCAAAAGACTGAGACGAACGATTTCCTCGTCACAAGTTTGGCATAAAAAACTACGGCAAAGCATTTAGTAGCTACCAAATTTTCTTTGGTAACCTAAAGTGTGGTAGTCTAATAAATAATAGGTTAACTGGTTGTGACATGTCTAACTTGAGTTATGGCAACTTGAGTCATTGATCCAAACAACCCCTTAATCTTTATATAGAAAATGTGATATTGTTACTGAAACTTGTAATCTCAAGCAAAATAAAGTGCAAACAATCCCCTTCCAAAGGAATCGAGAACCAAAACCTTCTTTTTCCCCACTAAGCTTTCTTATTCTCTCGTCTGTTAATCGCAAATTGAACCAAGGTTAATAAAATTATAGTTACCGGTTAAGTAATCATGGTTTTCGAGCTTTAATGGTAGCTGATATAGCTAATGCTAAACCAGATAGGTTAATAGTGTTTGTTTGGCTACAACCAGTAGTCGGCCAAACCCTGAGCTGAATTGAACTATCAGTCTATCCTACAATATGTGCGAGATGTATCCGAGGGAGGGAGTGCAAATGATCATTCTATGGGTCTATGAGACTGTTTATTTCAGCTTTTAACAGTTTAGTCTAGCCTACAAATTATTGTTGCAATTATTTCTAAAATTTAAAGCTGAAATAAACAGTTCAAATTCTAAACTCAGATTGTAAGAACAAGTAGTTGTAGAATCTAAAAATAAACTAGTATACAGAAGCTGAGAAACACCAGATTCTCTATATTCTTATGAGTTAGATACTAAGATCAACCAATTACTTAAGATCAACCAATTACTCAAACTAATTATTCAGCTACTCAGATCAAATAGCTACCGAGAATCTCTTGGTTAAAACAATCAGGCTATATAATAGATAAACCTTTGGGCAGGTGGCAAGATCTGAAAATTCTGTTAGCCGTGTTGACTGGCGACTGCTCGATGTCCCTTCCCAACCTTTCGCGGGCACCACGATGGATGCCGACATGTTTGCGGAATCAATCTCCAAATCTCTAATGGTGGGCTCAACAATTCCAAAATGTCACACCTAGTCCGTGCTACGGACATACGGATCTATGGAGATCGCAAGGGCTGGGATTTTGTGGTTTGAGTTGGTTGCGGAGAGGAGATGCATTGGAATGGATTGGGGAAAGGAGAGGGAGAAGACGACGTACTTGATGAAGTGCTCGGAGATGGTGCCAGAGGCGATGCGGCCGAAGAATCCCCAGATGCTGGTCATGGAGACGAAGAGGGAGACGTCGGAATAGCCCATGGCGACGCCCATCTGCCCCAGGTTGTTCATCACGGTCAGCCCCGTGCCCACGCCCATCAGGAAGGAGGCGAACATGAGCCAGAAGTCCAGCGACATCAGCGCCTGCGAGATTGTGTGCTCCTCGCCCAGCAGCGGCTTCGGCTTCTCGCCGGGGCTGCTGGCGTCCGCCGCCGCCTCCTTTCTCTCGGCCGTCGCTTTCGCTAAGAGGAGCGGGGCGGTTGCTGCCTCGGCCTCCTCGACGTCGGCGTTTGCCAGCTTCCGCGCTTTCGTCCATGATTTCCAGGCCACGTGCGCCGGCACCATGGCGGGGGACGCGAGGAGTACCAGGAGCACGGCCACGAAGATGGTCGAGACGACCCCGCCGCCGCCGCCGATGCCGGTGAGGTCGGCGGCGAGGAGGTACAGCGCGATGGTCACGGCGAGCGTGTTGATTGCGGTGAAGCATCGCCCGTCTTCCTCCTCCTCCCGTCCGTCCGCGGCGCCACCGGTCTCCCCCTCGCGAAGGAACACCATGGCGACCGTGCACACCGCGGCCGGCACGACGGCGAGCATGACGAGGAACGCGGCGGGGTTGTCCGCGAACAGCGCGGTGCAGATGTCGGTGAAGATGGCCGTGCTAAGCCCGACATAGCCCTTGAGCAAGCCGGACACGGGCCCCCTGCTCCGGCGGAAGTTGCGGATACATGTGACGAGCACGGCGGTGTTCATCCAGGTGGTGCTGTTCCCGCCGAGGCAGAGGAAGACGCACATCTGCCAGTAGGGCAGCGGCGCGACGGTCCTAGAAACGACGAGCCACTGCGCGCCGTAGCCAAGAAGGCCCTCGAGTGAGCCGATGGCGAGAAGGAGCCAGGTGGGGACGCGGTCGGAGGCGAGCCCGGCGAGGAGGCCGAACGCCTTGCCGACATCCTTGGCGACGGAGAGGCCATTAAGCTGCAGCTGCGTGAGCCCCATGAGCGTCTTGATGGAGTCGGAGTAGTTGGAGAAGGTGTAGTTGTTGCCGGAGATGCACTGCACCCAAACCGCCGTCACGAGCCCCAGCCACCGCCCCCACCTCGTCCCCGCCATGGCATCCAGCGCCGCCGCCACCATCGCCTCCCCTACTCCCAACAAACACCTCACGAGCTCGTACTTCGTCGGAGTGTGTTCCGGCCGCCGCGTGGGACTCTGGTTGCTTGTCTGCGTCCTCGTCGGGAGGCGGGGAAGCGAGGTCCGGTGCTTGGGTTTTCGTGCGGGCGTAGTTGGAGTCGAGGGGTTTATCGGAGAAGACGAGTGTGGCAACCAGAGACGGAAAGGCTCGTGGTTGGGCTAATGGTTGCTTTGCATAATTTAATCGCGATTAGAGCGTGTGATTAGGGCGATGATGGTGGCTTGGATTCTACCGTTTGTGTTTTTCTCTTGGGGGAAAGATGAGATCATGAGATGAACCTTTTGATGACCGAGTGAAAGGGAGCTATTCTTTCTAATAAATTAAGGTCAGACGGCTTATGGTTTAAAAACATAAACCGTAAATTTGTTGTCTAAATAAATTATAAGATTATGCTGTATCACGTTAGTAGAAAAAACATATGCTTCGAGGTTTTTTAATTATTTGGATCTATACTTTACTTAATATCAAAAAATTTGACTCAAATAATAATAGTATCGATTAAACACCAAAAGTACATATGTAATATAATATTTTTATCGTACTACATAAATAATAAACTCAGATTTTAGAAATCTTTCAGAATAGAATAACAAGCTTGTTAGAGTTTTTTTTTAAACAACTTGTTTGAATTATTAAGTTTAGCCTAGCTTATGAATAAGCGAAAGCAGTGTAAAAAAGGCTTAATTTGCCCCAACTTATCTGAATACAAGCAGCATACTTTGACCAAATAACCAAATAGTTTGATTGATAATCCAACTCTTTGACTAAACAGTCTAAGGATTAAAATAAACATATTTAGTGTTAAAAAGTTGATGAAATATTTTTAAATATTTTTTGATATTTTCAAATACGAAGTTTTAGAGAAAATATACCATTTAAGGCCTTTTTATATTTTTTAAAGAGTATATTATTTGAGAGTTTAAAAACATGCCGTATAAAGATTTGTATGAACTATCCTCTCAAACAGACTCTTTCCATGTACCGCCTACCTAGCTTCCTCCTGTTGCTATCCCGAATGAGATACCACACTACAGAAACCATGGATTTTTTGCAAGTTGCAACATGAAACAGGCTGCTTCTTCTCCGGTTCCGGCGGCGGAGTTGTGCTTTATTAGGTCGGAGTAGTCGGACTCAGAGGCATCAAATGATAACTTTCTTTTTCCCTTCACCCCATCCGAAGAGGCCACGAAAAAGAGATCGCTATAGATGACGTTAAACCTTGAAATCTCAGACCATTAGTAGTAGATTAAAAATATTAAGATTTGGTATATATGTAAAAGTAACAATAGTGTATTTTTCATGGCAAAACTAGCATGTAGTTATAGTTTTAATATTTTTTATAAATATATAAATAGAAAATGTGATATAAAAATATGTGCATTGAAGATCGTGTTGGTGTCAAAAATATCTATGCTGGTTGCTACCACTAAGTCACTAATCACATGTTTGCAATGGAAGTTCCAGGAGTTCTCTTTCGGTTTTACTTAGAAACGAAAATTACCGTTCAAATGCTATAGGATTGGAAAATGGATTTATTTAGGAAGACTATTAGAACTTTATTTTTTTTATCAAAATATCTAAATTTAAATTTAGATAGTCATGCTGTTAGATGTTCTTAATGTGCAAAAGGTGGCGGAGAAACGGGTGCAGGCATACATAGATCAATCAGTCAAGGCTTAAGCCAAGTTACTTGTTTCTATTAAATTTTCATTAAATTGAATAAAAATATTTTAAAAACTTTAATTTTTTTGAATTATTAATTAAAGATAATTATCTCCAGTCCTCAGCAGCTCTGAGGAAACCGCACGAAGCACACGTCTTGACCCAGCTGCACGTTATTCCGTACGATGCGCGCTGGCTCGCTCGACCGAAGAAGACGCCAACCTAGGGCAGTCAATCGGTCACACCCAGGAGACGCGAATCCTGCGTGGCGGCCACGGTTTCTGGGGGAAAACACGAGATACGGTGGAGAGTGGAGACGGACGCATGCCGCCGCGCGCCGGCGGGTTGCGCCCATACGCGGCCCGGTCCAGCCTGAATTCGACCGCGTTTACTTCTTTTTTCTCGACGAGTATAGTTAAAAATGGATCGGCCTGATTCCATCTGTTTCTAATCTGACCGGATTAAAAGTATATAATAGCAGGTTTTTAAGAGTCTTTTGCAGATTTTATTCGTGGTCGGGTTTTTACGGAACATGTAAGTTTAGTACCTATTGCCATCTCTACTAAGTGCGTGTGTTCAGATCATGTCACAGCTTGACACAGGTCATGCGCTCACGCCAAGTGTTGTTCGGTTCACTGGGAGCGCGGGCAGAAACAGAGGGAGGCATGGGACAAACCTGGTCAGAGCAAGCCTCAAACCCACAAGTTCCGCACATTTTTTATTGGGATATTCGAGAATTTCTGGCGTTCTTCCAAAGAGGAACACGTCCCGAGACCTGACGAGAGCAATGGTGCAGCAGATCTGAATCTGATCCAGCACACTCGCGTTCGTTCTAGCCCTGTTGGGTGTGCAGTAGATCAGATGGCTACGGACATGAATGATGAGTCTTATGCTGTCTTTTTACAGAGTTTCTCGCCCCCAAACTACTTCTAAATTTCTAAGGTCCCTTTGGATCACAGCCACAAATTATCACGTCTCAATTTAAATAGTAGTCATACTTATGATTAGTCATATTTTATAGTAAAAGTATGGTGTTTGATTTGTAAACAAGTTACGGTAAAAAATCTATGGTTGTTGTTTGGATTGCTGCCAAAAAAATTGGCAAAAAGTTATGGTAGTTGTTTGGATTATTGCCACATGTTAACCAAAACACCTCACTTCAATTCATCACAAAACAATCACATTTCAGCATCAATTA
The DNA here is from genome assembly GCA_000418225.1 of Zizania latifolia. Lineage (NCBI taxonomy): Eukaryota > Viridiplantae > Streptophyta > Magnoliopsida > Poales > Poaceae > Zizania > Zizania latifolia. Next base: position 516,555 of record KE371994.1, read on the forward strand.
GCAATAGATTGATATGCTTGAATTAATATTAGCAGCATAAAAGAGAGGTTCCAGTAACACCTCAAGTTACAAAAATCATCACCTATCTAGCTTACATCCCGTAAACAATTTTCCATGACCTTACACATCCAAAAGGCACATATATAACCATACACAACCAAAAGGCATATAACAGTACCATACATCGTTGCCATCATTCATTAGCGTCCAACCAAAACAAGCCTACAACCAAACTTCACAATCTACACTTCATAAGTTAAGACCTTCCTTATCACACAAGAACTTAAACACCCAAACATGTAAAGTATCATCACTTGCATTGCACAACCATCCACGCTTACCTTTATTCTCCTTAGAAGACAAAAACTCACCAACAAGAACCCTTTGGTCAGGTGTCAATGGAATTAACTTTAGTCTTTGCCATAAAATTGCATGAGGATCTAAAATCTGTGGCATTTAGGGAGGAGTAGTACTAACAAGTGTTTCCCAGAGTGATTTTATCGTAGCAATCAATTCATCAGTGGACTTTGCAAAACGACTCTTCTTTTTTGATGGCTTCTTAGGTGGTGAGTTGTTGTCTCTTGGACGCTTCTTACTAGCTCGACTAGTACTGTAAGAGTTGTTATCCATAATTGCATTTCTAGTTGGAGTTAGCAAAGTGTTAGAATCCTCACAAGGGTTTCTTCTAGTTAAGTGTAGCAGTTGAGATTAATTAGATCTCTTAAATCATCACTATGTGAACCATCACTTTCATCCATACATGTGTTTTGATCCATAGCCAACGAATCATCAGCACTAGATCCTGTGAATAGCTCCTGCAACTCATTGAAAAACTTGATGAGCTTAGAGAGCAAGCGTCTTGCTCTATCCTGCATTCAGTGATAAACAAATTAGATTGCCAAACTTATTTCAGACTTTAAAATACAAGACATAATTAAATTCAGTGCAAACAACTCACACATAGATTTGCTTTCTCAAATTCTGAAATAGTCACCAAACATCTAATATGGTCAAATGCGTTGCCACTCTTGCCCAATGCTGCTGCAATAAACTTTCAATTTTCTTTATGATACCTATAGTGACAATCCACTTAATCAGTAGTTATCCCCATAGCGAATTTCTTATTCAAATCATCAGCACACAATATGTGTTGTGTCTTCTTTATCTTAAATCCTGCATGCTAATAAATACATAGATTAAAAATAAACTAGAATTCATAAACAAAAAACAATTGTTTCTTCGTATTTTCGTGAGCTAGATACTCATTATATGATTCTTAAAACATAAAGCTATCTTAAATAGACTCTACAAGTTGTGTTGTCTCCTATATATTTCCTCCTCAAATATAATTGTTTAAAAATCGTACTAGAATATATTCAATTCTAAAATAGCATTTGTCCTATCAAATGCATATATTTAATTTTTCTATCTTACCTCAGCCACTCCACTTCCCCTTATTTAAAGAGGGGTATCATAATCTTTTCTTCTTAACCTAAATCTCTATTAAATAATCAATAAATATTTATATTTTGTAATGGAGAGAGTTACTCCTTGTTCGCATCAATTCAAGCTCTAATACATAAAGTCATAGCCTGTAAATTTGAGTAGTGCTTCAAAAATATATAATCCCAAAACAAATACAGAACAAAATATGACTGGGAGAGTTTCTCAAGAGAGAAGGCAAGTGATATGGACGAAGGGACACGTCTATAAGCTATAATATCATATGACAACAATGTCTTACTTGCTGGCTTAAATATTTGTCTCGAGTTTAATATCGATGATAGTAGCAGTCAATATTCTACTAAAAACCATATATATTAGTTAAAAATTTTACAATAACACTACTAGATTCGCTGCCACGACGGCACGCCGGGGCAGGCACCAGCGGTCCATCGTTTTTCTGAAGAACAAGAGCGGTCTTTCGGAACAGTCAGATGAAAGAAACATTGTAAACTGAACTATTACTAGTCACGTTGAGGTTCAGTAGATCTGTACCTGAAACGTGAAAATGCTTCCAACTTGTATAGTTTTGCCAAATTGTTAATCGTCTTTTTAGCTTTACATTTGTTTAAATTCTTGAACTATTTATATAATAAATCAGAGCATCTTTTTATCACATGTTAGAACGGCTGAGAGCTTAATTTCAAGCTTTTGAGATTCACCTTATATTTCACTTTAACCATGGTAGAACCGATGCTCATTAGGGTTGGAATCGCATCAAACCAGAGAATCCAGCAAACCAATGCCGACTGCCGGGACAAAACTTGCCAGTCGCAGTGAAAAAAAGAAATTAAGAGAACCACATGGAACAAGACAGGCCACATGAAGTCAATTACGATGCCACTTCAATCGAGAGAATCTTAAGCCTTTTTTTGTCATGACGAGTCACTGATTATTGTAACCTGCAGCGAGCGAGAGGGATCGCACCCGCCGTACTCCTCGCGTGAGAAGATGCCGATCGATACGTTCGGCGCACATGGTCGCGTTAAGTTATCTGCATCAGCTAGCGCTCTGCTTGCATCCTGCAGGTCTTATCAGATCGATCGCGATGCGTCGTGATAAGCAGCCGCCTGTTGCCTGCGTTTAACGTAGCCTAGAGAAAACAACGGTGTTTTTTTTTCATGTGAGAACATTTTTTTTGACAGCTGCTGTGCTAACTAAAGGGTTTACGCACCCACTAGTTACCACAGTTTTGGACTATATCATCACGTAATGGTTTATAAAAACATGTTTGTTAAACGGTAAATTGATCAGTAACCACAATAATCAAGTCGGTAACGTCTACAATAACTGACTGTTTAGTTATCACTGGTGGTAACCAAAAGGACCGAAAATGAGCTGAGCCATGTCAAGCCAGACTTGGCTCGGTGTGTCTCGGTACGAAATGAGATTGGCTCGGCTCGGCTCATTTATGAACCGAGCCAAAGATCCATGCTTGGCTCGGCTCGTTATGTGGTTCGAGCTGGCTCGCGAGCCTACCAATTAAAATATATGTTGTATGCAAAATACAAATTAAAACATCTAAATTTAAAAATTATGTATTGATATGTACTATATTTAAAAATAAAATATTAACAATCAATAAGAATGATGATATATACTAAATACTAGATATCACACTCAAATAAAATATCTCATATATTAAAATTAAAAAAAATGAATAAGGCTCCCGAGCCAAGCTGGCTCAAGCTTGACGGGGTTCAAAACCGAGCTAAAACATAGGCTTAGGCTCGACTCGTTTTAGCTACGAAACAAGCCTCGAGCCCGAGCTAATTTTCTAGCTCTAGTAACCAGCCAGCAACTAGTTTTGCAAGTGAAAAGGAGAAACGTGTACTTACGTGTGTTGGCTAAATAAATCTATAACTGACGGCGAAAAAAGTTAAGAGATATTCGCATTACTTTTGGTGAACTTTCCTTAGCTTGTTTCAAAACGATCTGCTTGGGATGAATAATCACACCATGTCTGGACACACGCGTTTCTTATGAGCCGTGATCGTCACGGTCTCATTCTGGGGGCAAATCCGGTGAAATAACGTGCAAATCTCCTTAAAAAATTCAAATCAAAATCATCTAACTCGACTTGTCTAACGTTGCAACCTTTTTGCTACTCCAAAAGAAAAAAGAAAAGCAACGGCGATTTCGATCAACCCGCAGGATTTTGACATTGATTATGTCAGCAGGCAAATCGCCATTGATGATAAGGTAGACCAGGGTTAATAAAACCGTTCAGTAACACGGTTACCGTTTGGTTATCGATATACCGCCCCCGCTCGGTACCGGCGTACCGACTGGTTTCATTTGAAATTGAAAAAAATAAAAAAAAAATTGGAAAAAAAATTCTAAAAATAGTAGGTAAATTAATATAATTTATGGTGAAATTAGTTTTTAAAAATATTATACTATCATAAAGTTATGAACCGAGTAATATGAACAAAAATACAAAATATAAAAATAATTTATTTTTCAATCTTCTTCCCTTGTTATTGTTTGATTCTTTG
>KE371994.1:565625-584206 GCA_000418225.1 Zizania latifolia
AATTTCTACTTTAGTATCACTCTTTGCTGGTTCCATCAAATGGTATGAGAATTTAAATGGCAAGTTGTAGCACAAGGCCTTGTTTTTACAACTCCACCTTAGACTTAAGCAGAGTATTATGACTAACTGAAACTGAAATAGCAACAAACAAACTCCCCTCATCTACAAAATCAGCTACATATGGATGTTTGGTCAGCTTGATCTATCTGCAAGCTAATACAAATAACAGACAGCATTTCCGTGCGAGTGAGTCAGTTTGTCCTTTTTTAACTACTGCTACACCAACTCGTTTTCAGTTGAGAACAGATGGATCTTCCACAAAACAAATAAAATACTAGTATTTTTTCAGCTGCCCAGCATGATTGGTGGTTGAATAATGGACTGGCCCAGGAAATTCCCTTGGAATGCACATGCACATAAATAAATGGAAAATTTTGTACTGTATGTATAACACTGAAAAGTTTCAGAATCTATCAGCTGATAGGCTGATATTTTTCACAAATACATAATTTCCTCAATAGGTAAGTGTTTAATTATCCATCTGAGCAAGAATCCCTCATTATACTAATCCAACCAACATAAAGAGGAATCACAACTTGTTTGGCATAATATTAAATATAATTGCCTAAAAAGATGTTCTGATGAAGCATCCTATTATTTTCGTTTATGTGTTCTTGCCTTCTTGGTGGACAGTTTCTCTTTCCCCAGTGTTATGGCAATTAAAAAAGATTAACTACACTGACATCAAGATTAACAGGCAAAGAGACATACTCAAGTTTATAAATGCCATTCCTGAACAATTCCCTAGGTTCAGCTGTAGCTGATCATGGACTTTAGGTGCCTGCTCTCCTCCCAACCTTTATATCAAGATTCAAGACAGAGGCAAGTATAGATCTTTATTCTTGTCTGGGCATACGATTAAGGGGAAAGCACAACATGCACAGGTGGGCAGGAGACTACTTAAACCCATATCTATATACAGAAGCACCTTTTTGTCTAAGTTCTGCATGGCAGTACATTATGTGCCTAAGAGGACAAATTAACAACGTTTATAACTCCAGGACACTCCTCTGCCTATCAGCTGTCCTCACTGAACACAAAAAATGTGTGATATGGAGCAACAGGTTGATAAGTGTATAAAGTTAAAACTAGCCCCATAGCAATTTGTTGCATGATTAGAGCCTTGCAGATGCCAGGAAATTCTATTTAAGGCGTCTTTTACCAATTCCTTTGAGGGGCTGCAATAATGAGAAGGGGAGACAGATTTGATGTTGTAACTTGTAACATCATGTTACAATTACGTGTATATCAGGTGAATATTAAGGGGGGAGATTTAATGGAAAATTAAATGCTCTTTTCCAACTTGCACTCTGTCGGTGTTACTGAGCCAAATATGATTATTTTTCCCAAAAAGCATGGTTCTTTGTTATATTTGGTATTCTATTCACAAAAGAAAGATGAAGGTATTAGTATAGAACTGGTCTTATCTCTTAATGTATATGTATATTTAGCAGCAAGCTTTCTTTACCGTTTAGCAACTTACTTAAAGATTTTGGTTTACAAACATGACAATTGAGTTACCACTGTATCACAAAATGGGTTGCACAGAACAGGGGCATTTTATACATATATAGATACAGACGAGCATAATTGGGGATCCATTATACACTAGGCCAGCAACCGTAACACTAATACACTCATCAGACAATCAAGAAGACAGAAGGATGTAAAGAATATATACAACATAAGCAACCGTGAGCACCAACATCGTCAGATATAAGAGATTATGATGAGCACAGACTGCACAGTAAATCAAACTGAGTGAGGACTATGTGTCCAATGGAACAATACAAATAAGCATTGCTGGAATTCAAATGCGGATTACGTACATTCTGCAGAGGCAAAGCTAATGTGAGTAATATCTTCACGCTCCAGGAAGAACAAATTCCTTTGTTAATAGTGCCCGTTCGACGATCATCATATCAGACATCAGAAGTGGGAAGGTGATAGTAGGATTTCTGCTCCTCACTTTCGTACAGGTGAACCTGCATGGATGCACGCCACCATTCCGAATTTCCGACACCCTACGGACAACAGAACGAATGACTTAACACACTGCTCATGTCAGTGCATCACCAAATCGACGGATGAACGGAGTCGCCTTACTAGCTTAGCGATTCGCATTTGCGCAGCACGAGAGTACACAACCGTTTTCGCCCCGCACGCCCATCCCTCACCACAGATTCCTGTCCATTACCCAGAATGACGGGCGCGTCTCCGAAATCCACAACCGCGCCATGCCTTGCACCTGCTCAGCACTTCGTCGAACACCACACGCGCCATCGCCACCCCTGCTGCCTGCCTGGCACACGACCACACGAAGAGAGATGAGGCGGGGAGGCATCATGGTGGTAAGTAACACACGATGATACCACATAGGCAGCCACCGCGCCGCCAAAACACACGGCGCGAAACATGGCGCGCGGTCGGCCGTCGTCTGCGGCCGCAAGCTCCACGGCCCCAGGCGAGGGCGAGGGCGAGGGCTAGGCGAGGCGAGACCGCGAGAGCGGCGGCGAGTAGACCCAAGCAGATTAGGCTGGGCCCGGAACGCTGTCTTAAATGGGCCGCAATCTCGAGAAAATTAAATGGGCCGTGCGGCTTATCGTTAATGGGCCGGAACGAACCCGCCCGGTCCAGAAAGTTCCAACGGCTAGTTTCGCAAACGGCTAATTCCCCAACGGTCGAGCACCCGGGTGGATTCATATATCTCCTGTGGAAGGGAATCCAATGCCTAGTGTACAGACCGTTTCCGTCTCCACCTCGCCGTCCTCCTCTAGCTCCGCTGCTGCCTTCGTTCTCGGATCGGGACCCTTGCGCGGCGAGGAGGGGGAGACGACGATGATGCAGCAGCAGGAAACGTGGCACGCCGCCGCCGCGGTGGGGCTCCGGCCGACCAAGTCGGCTCCCTGCTCGCCCATCAAGCCGGCGGCGTCGGCCATGCTCCGGACCAACTCCGACTCCTTCCATGTCGCCCACAAGGTCCCCGTCGGCGACACGCCGTACGTGCGCGCCAAGCGCGTCCAGGTATGGGCTGATGCGAGCGCGTTGGATAATTTGAGTTGTGATGGTGATTGGATTGAATGTGCTGACGACGGGTTGGTCTTCCGCGTCGGCGATGGCGGTGGCGGAGCAGCTGGTGGACAAGGATCCGGAGAAGGCGATCGCGCTGTTCTGGGCGGCGATCAACGCGGGCGACCGCGTCGACAGCGCGCTCAAGGACATGGCCATCGTGATGAAGCAGCAGAACCGCGCGGAGGAGGCCATCGAGGCCATCAAGTCACTGCGCAGTCGCTGCTCCGACCAGGCCCAGGAGTCCCTCGACAACATCCTCCTCGACCTCTACAAGGTTCGTCGATCGCCTCCTCCTCCTCGCGTCGTCTCCTACAATGTGCTCGGCTGATACGTACTGTCCAATCTGAGCAGAGATGCGGGCGGCTGGACGACCAGATCTCGCTGCTCAAGCACAAGCTGCAGCTGATCCACCAGGGAGTTGCCTTCAATGGCAAGCGCACCAAGACGGCGCGGTCGCAGGGGCGCAAGTTCCAAGTAACCTTGGAGCAAGAGGCAACCAGACTCCTTGTAAGCGCACGCGCGCATTTCTCATGGATTGAATTTGCGCAGCTTCGATTTGTATCCTGGTGATATCAACTCAAGACAATTTTGCTGATCAATCGACATTGATGTACAGGGCAATCTGGGGTGGGCGCTGATGCAGAAGGAGAACTACACGGAGGCGGAGGGGGCGTACCGGAGGGCGCTGCTCATTGGCACAGACAACAACAAGATGTGCAATCTGGGCATCTGCCTAATGAAGCAGGGCCGCGTACTTGAGGCCAAGGACGTGCTCAAGCAGGTACGGCCAGCGGGGGTCGACGGCCTGCGCGGCGCCGATTCGCACCTCAAGGCCTACGAGCGCGCGCAGGAGATGCTCCGGGACCTCGAGGCCAAGCTCCTCAGCCGCCCGCGCGCCGACCAACTCGACAAGAACTGGCTCTTCGACGCGCTGCTGCTGGGCTCGTCCTCCAGCATCTGGCAGCCGCAGCCGTGCATCGATCAACTGATGCCCCCGGGCCCACTGCCGCGCGACCAGTTCGCCGATGAGAACGCCGTCACCAACAAGAAGGTGGCCGCGCTGCAGCCCAACATCCTCAGGGTGGACGCGCAGCCGTTCTACTCACTGCGCATGCCGCCGCTGGCGACGAAGCCACAAAACGTGCAGCAGCAGAAGCCTCAGCCGCAGGTGCATGATCCTATGGGTAACCTAAAGAGGACACGGTCCGGCAATGCCATGGAAAAGGTAGCAGCCGGACCAGGGGAGAAGGAGCCGAGCAACGACGAGAACAACGGCAGGCGGAAGTCACTCTCCGCCGAGGAAAGATGGCCGGAGCTGCCGGACCACACCGCGTTCGACGAGGCCCTTGTCGCGTCTGTCCTGGCCCCGGTTCTCGATGACGCTGCTGCCACCGAAGGGAAGGGCAATTGCAAGCTAGCGCCGGCGAGCTGTGATACAAGCCCGGCGATGAAGGAGAAGATCGGGAAGAGGCTGAGGATCTTCCAGGACATCACACAGACACTGAACACTTTCTGATTTCGTTTTGATTTTATTGCCACTCACACAACAACCAGGGATGGCGACACTGCGAAGGAGATGGGCTTGTTCTCCTGTGAGCTTCTGTGTCGCCGTTAAGTTCAATTAGGATTTGATTGGATTTAATTAGGTGATGATACTTGATTTGATTTTTATTTAACACACTCTAATTAACAGCTGATCATTTGCATTCTTGACACTTGGGAAGAGTGTGAGCGCTTTTGCCAGAAGGCTCTACTTGTAACAGAACACGATTGCATCTTGTTCTAATTCCGTTTGTTAACAATTGAATAACAGAAGTGTGATAAGTTTTTTATTGGTTCATCTCGGCTCAGTTTCTCAATTGATCTCTAATGCCTGGTGCTTGAAGTTGACTAATGCTATTGCCGAAAGGTTATTACAGGTACAGTATATTCTGCTGTTCTGAATAGATGAATAGTTAAACCTGCTTGGTTTTCTTGGAAGCCTGCGATAACTACGGCAGCAGCAACTGCGACCCCAAAGTGGGCAGAAGATTCTGAGCCACCACTCCGCGGAGTGAAACCAAGTTCAGAAAGCTTCCTGTGATACCGTCGAAGAAGGCATCCTCATCCTGCCATTTGACAGGTATCATACTCTCTTTACATGAAAATTGTGAATTTATCTTCCATATTTCATTGAAAATTTTCATCTAAATGAAAGGTATATGATCAATTTTTTCATCACTAAATCGGACACATCATCTATTTTGTACCTTGTATAAAGATCCTCAAAGCACCTGAACTGGCCAATCGACTGTACTCAGGATCTTCCAGGAGAGCCATACAGTTGGAAGTTTCAGAAGTCCTTCTGATTCCTCCTGCAGGAGTTCTCTACATCAATATAGAAACTAGAAAGCGTCATCAATTTCTCATCACTAGTTCCCAAAGCAACTAGATGATATGGCTTAACGTTGAACATACAGGAAGTATGAGTTGTCAAACTTAAGTGGTTCCTGGTCCATGAACAAACAAATCCAGATCTTCCGGGATGTGCCCCTTCCCTACAAGAAAAAATTCTGGCTGTGATGAGCAAATGATTACCCGGTGCTTATATTTCAAATGAAGAATGAAATGATCGCACTATGGACACTTAGTAAAGATTCTAATTTCTCAACAACAGTGTATCTATTCAGCATAACAAAAGCTGTTTAGTAATATCCATTCTTTTGCATCAGGAAGACGGCCTTCTCGGGGGGCAAACTGATGAGTCCCTGAGTACAGTCCAAATCAGTTATCTAGTGAAATAACAATAATGCATCCATATAGAAGAAAATGCCATCTCATTTACCCGTCTTCCAGGAACAAAGTCAACGGCTGGACCTCCAGTAACTTTGACTGCAACCACTCCAGCAAGCTGAGCAGTAAAAATCCCAGTTAGTTCATCAAAACGTAATTTAATTTGTACTATGCAAAACCATGCAAGCAATGATGTGATGACAGATTATTCGCTCTGCTAATAGCCTAAGGCCTCCTTTGGCAGCCTGGATCCCTCTGGGATCAGGGATCCCGGCCCATTTCCAGAGAATTCAGCCACAGGGAATTTTTTAATGGGATAAATTTTCTAAACGTTTGGCGGCCCACAAGATGGAAAAATACCGGCCCAATCCATACCACTTCTCTGGGGATAGAACCCTCGCCTTGGGAGGTCGGGAAGTTCTCCCCCATCACATCGTTGACAGCAGCGGCATGCAGCAGACAGCTATGGCGAGGAACAGGAAGGTGGTGCTGCGCGAGTTCATCAGCCGGGCACCGAGGGAGGATGGCCTGCTGCTCGTCGACGGCGACACCGTGGTGCTGCGTGTTCACGCCCGGATCCGTAGGTTTTCTTCCCCCTTCCCTCAAATTATCATCCCCTTTCGTGTGGTTTAATCAGAGGCGCATTTCACCTGTAAGGATTGCTTTACTGGTAAATTTGATCTGTGGTTTAATGCTTTCTGTAACCCTAATTCTCTTCCCATATGCCTGTATTACTTCTGCTTGCCCTTTCCTCTTCTTATTCCTCCCATGGCTAATTCTTCTTCCTTTTACTCTTCTTGTTCCTCTTCTCTCTCTCTCTCTCTCTATATATATATATATTTGCTTGTATATAATGCCTGTAAACTTGGTTATGACTCTACTCCCTCTTTAATCAAGATAACAACTCTCTCGCTGCCTTTTCAAAAAAAAAAAGTGAAGGTTATTGAAGGGTTTGGATTGGCGAGAGTACTGGACTCCACTCATCCGGGATTCAGTACCATATCATACCATCTGGATTTGCATTTGAAATAACACCAGAAATCATGAATGAGAGCAGAAGGTGCAGGTGCATGATATGATATACTATTTTAGAAATTTTCTCAAAGATCATGTGTTTGCACTGTTGAGTGATCCATGTAGTCAAATTCAGGCGGTATTCAGCACAATTTTGTCCTGGAGGGAGACATTTAATCTCACAATCCATCAGAGATTCAGAGTTCTTATCTCCTTTGTCCAGTGTTGTTTACAAGTACCATGATTGTTTGTTGTTATCTCTAGGAAATACCAAAATTCTGTTTTTTCCTATGTGTTTGCACTGTTGAGTGATCCATGTAGTCAAATTCAGGCAGTATCCAGCGCAATATTGTTTGTTTTGCAAATGATTGAGATAATTATTTGTTACATTTTTAAAGTTCAGTGAATTCTTGCATAATATTAGACTTTTTTGGAGACCTTAAAAGACAAATTAGTTGACTATGCATTGCGCGCTGTCCTTGGACTATGATGTGTTACATGTGTAATTGAATTGGAATTTTTGGTGCTCTAAGTAGTGTTACATGTGTAATTGAATTGGAATTTTTGGTGCTCTAAGTAGTTGGATACAAAACTGTCAACGAAGTTGACAGTGAACAGGGCATAATGCTGAAGCTTTTTCTTTTTTGAACTGGTGTTGTATTCATTACTCTTGCTTGAGCTCCAAATATTAATCTTGTTATTTCTTTCACTTTTACTACTGTTGTACTGTCATTCATAGGGCCATCTTATAAACTAATACTCTCTAGAATAATTGTGCAGACAAAAAGCATATAATTGTTGGTAACCTGACAAACTAGCTCGTGAAATAGAACAGTTCTACTCAGGAGGGATACATTGAATCATTTTATTAGCTTTGTCTTCTTGTGTTCATAGATATCTACACTTATCCCACCTATCCAACTTTCTTCAAGTTTCATTTCATTTTGTATTTGATTTATCTATGCGGATGTATAGACGGAGAGAACTACAATTTGAATGTTAGTGCAGATTTTAGCTAATCTACTTGAATCTTTTACATGATTTGTGATGTTGGTTCTATTTATTTTTAGATTTTTTATGTAATTATTTTCTCTATTTTCATAAAAAAATCAAAATATCCTTATTTTTGTTTTGCTCGGGATTTCTATCTCAGTGGCAACAGGAAAATCTTCCTGGTCAGGAATTTTTCCTCGGGGAAGTGGAGGGTGAGGCATGTCACCCCTCAAAACGCAGGTTTTCCTCGCCCTCCTCCCAAACAACAATAGCATAGCCTTTCAATCCCATATAAGTTGGGGTAGGCTAGAGTTGAAATCTAACTAGAGCCATTGGGAGGCCAAGCTTGTCCGTACTCAAGAGCCTATGGAGTTGGCGCCGTAGGCTTCGCTCGTTATTCCGCTGACGTCGTTTCTTTTGAATGTAAGGCTAAATGTCTTTGTATTAATTTATGTATTTAACGTTTATACCGTTGTTCTGTAATCAACTTTGTTAATATATACCATGCATTTTCCTGAGACATGGATTAATATACATTGTTCGGAATTTATAAAATTTTGGGCGTGACAAGTTGGTATCAGAGCTTGTCTTGATTGTAGGATAAGCCAAATGGTAAAGCCTCAAGGACTATTTGGTGAAAAAAACTATTTGTTAACAACTCTATGTTTTCCTTCCTTATCTGCTCATCTATTCTTTATTAGAAAATTTTATCTGATCCCCCATTAATTCAACTTATAAATGAGGAACGTGTTCGATGATTGGGTGAAGATCCATGAAGCAACCAATGCTACATATGTTGAAGTACTGGAAGAAGACCACAAACGATTGCTAGCTCGATGCAAGATTATTTTGGAGTTAAAAAAAGAAAGTAGAATAAGTGAAGATGAAGTCATCAAGCTTGTAGTCTGATCGAGTGAAGTATTCTCCGTCCTTCAAGCGTCAACGTACGTGTGAAAGATATAAGCAAGAATCAAGAAATCAAGAAGCACGGAAGATCTTCTCGTGTCCACCTTAAGTGAAGTCAAGTTGCAAGTCCAAGAATCAGTTGCAGGCGTGGATCAAAAATTCCAACAACTCAAAGCTGCATAAGATGTTTACGCCAAGCACAAGTAGGACTCCAATCGTCACTTGTTGGCCATGTACCAAAATGATTCTAGAGCTAGAAGAGGAAAACAAAAGGCCACGTAAAGAAGTCACAAGATTGAAGCAAGAAAACAACATTCTTCGTGTCGACTGCCAAGGAAAGGATGAAAGTATCTGCTTATCAACTCTAGAGCAAGAAGTGAAGCGTGAAGCTAAAAACCCAACAGTCGAACCATACGATCCTAACCTGTCCAGCTGAAGTTCTGAAGAGTAGCATCGCCTAGGTTTAGTTCGGTGCTTTATTTGTTTTGAGTGTAGTGTATGGTTTACATTGCCTCCCGTGATGTATCCATACTAACTTGTTTGCCTAAAAGAACCTATCATGATTGATCAATACACACATCAGATCAATAATAAAGTGGTTAAGGTCCTATCTATAGATCTAATCTCTCTTTCCCCTATTTCCTTTTCCCTCTTTCCTATATCTCAACAAGCGTATGAATCGACAAATGGAAACAACATGCAAGACTCATGCTTCACATTATAGTGTCCTGCCCGACGTAAATATTCTCCTTTGCTCTGAGGAAGTGAACATGTCTCAAGACTCGACCAATCAAGATCTTCTTTTCATCGCTTTGCAAGCTCAGGTTTAACCACAACGCTAGAAGAAAAGGACCGGTGCAGCATCAACGGTCTACTCACCTTGGTAATCAAGGATGGTTCTCAATAAGAGGCGCCATTGTCAGCATGGCTAACTAAAGTCCTGAGTCCCAAGCTCTCCATCAAAATCAAGGTGGCTCAAGAAAACCAATGATCTAAAGCAATCAGCCCAAAGCAAAAGTGATCCAAGATCAGTCGAAGATTATCCACACCTATCTTTTTCTAGCCTTTTCGAATCTCGGGTCAAGATTCCTTTTAAGGGGGGTAGATTTGTAATGCCTTGATTTTCTATCAGGCGTTAAAATAAAAAGAAAATAATTAACAAATGGATTTTGAGAAAATGATTCGGTGTAAAGTAAAGAAATAAGAAAGCTAAAATAGGGCTTAAAAATTTTGTTTAAAAATAAATCGTAGCTGGAGTATTTTTCTCAAAATTCTCCTTGCTCTGAATTGCGTCCCAAAAATTTTGTAGAATTTTTGGCGCAAAGGAATTAATAAGATATAATCAATATCATTTCACCGAAATGTCTGACGTAATTAATAAAACACATTTTGGAAAAAAAGTGTTGTTTGAATAAAATACATGAAAAATCATTCTATTAAAATTCTATGTAAACACCAAACCGAATCAGCCAGAGAAATTTGTAATAAATTTCTCATGCCTCGAAATCAATTAGGGAAATTTTTCTAATTTTTCTAAGGTTTTTCCAACTAGAAAAGTCAATAAATAACATTTCAATAAATAATTTTAATTGAAGAATCAATTCAAAATCCTCTCTTTTGGGTCAAATCCAATGCTCCTCTTCTACCAAAATTCCCTTTTTTCGTTGTAAAATCGGAGACATCAGAGTAATCAGTTTGTTCGCAAAGTTGAAACCCTTATTTTAATCGTGCAATTGAATTCCATCGAAATCTCCTTGTTTTCATCATTCCTTAAAATCCATTGGAAATCCTCTTTGAAATCCTAAAGTGAATCCAAATCCATGATTTTGTATTTAAAATCAGAATTCCAAAATTTCGACGCGAATACAAAATCTCTCAATTTTTCGAATCATTGAATATCCTTTAAATATTCATGATTTATTTCTCTAAAATCCAAAACCCATTGAAAATCCCTCAATTTATTCGAAAGTACGAAATCGTGGAATTTTGCAGAAAGGTCCCAACCTTTCCTTCTTTCATTTTCCTCCCTCCTTCATTTTCTCTTTCCTCTTTCTTCTTCCTCACGTTGGCTTCTCTATTCCCTGCGCCTGGTATCCTCTCTTCTCTCCGTAGCCCAGGCTAGCGCCGGCCTTGCCGCACTGCCGCCTAGCACTAGCCTAGGTCGTTGCCTACGCCTAACCCATCGCCAGCCCAGCGCGCTGCAGCAGTGTGCCGCCTCGCCTCTCTCCTCTCCATGCTTTGGCCTGTGCCTATCGCTGGCCCACACGTCCCTTGGCGCTGCTCGTTCCCCTCCTCGGTGGTGTCTTCCATTCCTCTCCCGTGCATCCTTGTCGTTTTCCCTACCGAGTCACCGTTCCTACTTGCAGTAAATCGTTGGCCATTTCTCTGTTTCAATCCGCTCGCTGCATGCTGTTTCGATTCGCTCGTAGGTTGGTGTTGTTCTCCTCCCCTTGGCTGCTCATTTCCTCTCCCTCATCTCTATAAAAGGCAGCATCCCATACTCCTCTCCTCCTTTTCCAGTCGCTGCATCCACCGTGCTGATGCGCCACTGCACCGCAGTCCTCCACTGCTGAGCCATCGTTATCTGCTCTCCCGTGCGCCGCCCCACCACACCAGCCTACAACTGGTCGTTGTGCTCGCGCTGTTGCTGCTCCCCTGGCATCGTCACCGCCCAGCCGAGCGCCAAGTTCTCTCGCTTGGTGAGTTGCCCATCTGTTTACTCCCCCTTCTATGTTCTGTGTTGTGGCTGCACACGGTTCACTATCAAATTACTGTTGATTCATGTAGATCTAGGGAAGCAATCAGTGAACAAAAAATCTGCAGCCCATGTTCACCGCTTCTTCTTTGTCGTCGGCTACGGTTCTTCACAGTTGATCCACACCGTCATCCTCTCATCGCCCTCGGTGAGAACACATCTATTTTGCCTTCATGTTTCTTTGTTCCTATCAATTTATTTGTGTTGTATCATAGCCTTTGTCCATAATTCTATTTCGGTATGTCAATTCATAGTTCGTTTGTCGATCTATTTTGTGTATGCCTGGATCATTGAAGTTTGCCGCTGTTCATTGAACCTGATATACCGTTGTTCTTTTTCAATAAAAAATGGAACTCTTTAATCCTAGAACATGTGGTGCTCCCCTTGTTCCGCCATGTTCTGCCCTGGAGGCCGCAGTTGCCACGGGACGTCGTTCGTCGCTATTCAGTTTTTTGAACTGGAGTTCCCTGTTCATCGACGTTCGCCTTGATCGAATGTCGCTTCGTCCTTTTCTTTGATTTAATCTGTTAGCCGTGTGTTTCCCTTTGGAACACTGTTGTCTTCCCTTCTACCCAATGTTTGGTCGTCGCCATGATTCGCTTGGTGTTTTGATAGTCGGATGGTGACATTCACCGATGGTCGTCATTGATGATCGGTTGTTCATCCTTGTTCATCACCATTCGTCGTCGGATCATATTCTTCCAATGTAAATCCTTTGTTTCATGTCGTGGTTGCTCAATTCCATTCCGTTCAAATAATCGTGGTTGCTCAGTGGTCACAACTTCATTATCCATTTGATGAAAAACGGTTGTTTGATCATATCCATTCAGTTTCATATCGATCAACCGTACTCCATATCTATACCTTTGTTGCTATCTGAATCTACCTTATGTTTGTGTTTGTTTAATGTCGTTCAATCCAAACAATCATATATATTTCCTTTTGTTCATGTTTGGTCGGAGTCGTCCAATCCAAACAATTGTATACATTCCTTCTGTTTAGACCACCCCATTTGGAATTCGGCCTAACCTTTGTTGACCTCAGTTTAACCACACCCGATCATCCGATCGAGGATTCTCTTGATCTTCACTCATTCATAACCCCCATCACCTGTCGATTGTCATAAAACAATCATACATTTTTCTTTCTATCTGATCGACATAACTACGAGCCATTGAAATCCAGCCATATGGCTAAACTCATTCTATGCCTAATCTATATCAACATTGTCATTGTCATCTCTTGATCTATTGTTGTTCGTCTTATTTTGATTCAAGAAATATTCTACCCTTTATGAATTATATCTTTGCATGTGAATGGAATATAACCTTTGAAATTCATATCTTCTCCGTTTGAACTCCAAATTGATCCATTCAACTTTGTAAATTCATCTAAACCCACGCTCTACTTGAATGTGTACTTGATTTGTACACACAATTCGAGGTCGTTTCATTCCATCTTGAAGTTCACAAGAAATGTCCTGTCATTTCATGGGAACTTCTAACTTCCATACCTTTTCTATCCAAACTCTGTTTCATTCCATTCTAGTTTCGTCATTCTCCTTAAATAATCCTCTAACTAAAAATATTTTTTATAGTTTATCTAGTGTTTATTAGAGTTTTTGTCTCGTTTTGCGTAACCGTGTAGGCTTTCTCGCTTCGGAAGATTTGAAGGACTTCGAGCAAGACCTTAAATGCTTTGCGCAAGACCCGAGGATTTCATACAAGATTTTCAAGGTTAATCAGAAGCGCAAGAGGCAAGTCACACTCCTCACCTTGAGCATGTTGAACCTATGCATGCTTTGCAAAGTACCAAAGTATGAATTGTTAGTATATACACCTAGTTCTTTGTACTTTATTATAGCCATTGAATCATTGTGCTAAACCCTTGGATGAACCTAGAAAATGTAGTAACTCTTTATCTACATGCTTAATAGCTAAATTCCATATTTAGTTATGCTTAGCCTTGCTTAGCTAATTTATATGTTTACTCTGAACTTTACAATAAATGTCATCTTGGCTACTAAAACATGAATATAAGGAAGGCATTTTGATCGACTTGGTCAAATGTCTTTGTTTAAAATGAACTAAAAGCTAGGTGGGTCCTAGGTGCTATGCTCGTGTTGTGGTTGGTTGTACCCAAGATAAGTTAAGGATCTATCCGCATGATCGGTCACGAAAGCCATTCTATGCAACCACAAGTCTAGTGGGTAAGGCATAATCTAGACTATGATTCGCTGTTGTGTAGAGCACCATGGAGAGGTAGGCAGAGGCCAACGTGTGCACGTCCATATTGGCGAGAGGGGGCCTTTAAAGGCAAAACCTCCAAAGTGGTCATCAGCCTTTGTGGTCATTGATCAACGTATGCGTGTCTAAAAGGTGCTTGTGGGGGCCAGTGTGGGAACTTACCTAACCATGGTACGTTCTCCAGGTGAAACCTCAAGACCTTCGTTTCTACTAGGCACTAATGGGGCTGATCGGTGTCAGCAAAACCTAGTGCGATTGTATTTATACTGTGGTGGGTTGTAGGAAGGGCTTTGGCATGGGCTTGGGTCGGGGTACCGTGGTGGTATTCCAGCATTCACCAGACCGTGCCTTGTGAGTAAAGTTGTACACCTCTGATCAGAGTTAAAATCTATTCGAATAGCCACGCTGTCATGGTTTGGTCCCATGACGGGATAAACACTGCCAAGAGAATAGCCGAGCGATGACAGCTGCTAGGGATGAGAGGTGGACTTAGGTTAGGGAGAAGAACATTAGAACGGGAGATTAAACTAATTCTTTCTTCATTGATTCCTTGATAAATACAACCCTATTTATAGAGCCTACAAGACTTATCTCTTTAACTAACTCTAATCTAATCTACTATTTTAAAGGAATAACTAACTGAATCTCTAATCCTGCATTGCTACAGTATCACGGTACTGTTCACGCTACAATGCCCGTGTGGCACTTTTCACGTGGGGACTAGCCTAGGCCTGGTTGCCCTAGCCTACAACCCATGACACTACATCTCTTCTTTTGAGCAGCTCGTCCTTGAGCTGTAGGACAACCTTAAACCTAACTCGATACCTAACATAAATAAGACTCAAGCCTTTTATATCTCGGCTTGCTACAATAGTTGCAATGAACAAGACGCCGCATCTTGAAACTTGTAGACCTAGGTGGTCCCCATCCAAATGCTCTCAGAGAAAGAACGTGTCTTAGCTAAAACAGCGGCCATGCACGAGGTGAAGACTCGCCTGCAAATGGTCTTGATCGGCTTAGATCCATCCTTTGCATTGTCGCAGAGGCCGCTATAGTTGTTGGATGGGAGCGACACCCCTCTTCTTCTTGAAAAGCTACCACGCTAGTGCCTCTTAGAGCCGACGCATCGCTTGGGTTGCCAGGAAGATGGATGACGATGTGGCACGATGACCACCAATGGAGGCGACTGGTGTGCTATTGTAGCGACCGACGTTGTCGTTACCATGTCCATCGTTGCATGTTCAGAACACCTTTCCTTCGCCTCTTTCGCCGCGTGTTTTGCCTGCAACATGTCCAACTATTTCATGTCCTTCAAAATCTTGATCATCTGTGAGATAAGTGTCGTGGCACTACTAGCCATGGGCGGCTGCTCTCACCGGATGTCCATCCAGCAGCAACCGTCATAGATGGCACAAGCGTAGAGGGTCTTAAAAACATGCTCCGCATCTGCCCGAGATCGGAATGAGACAGAGGCCTCCACACACACTCCCATCTGGTGTATGTAGATCTCATCTGCCCCATACGCATCGAACACTTGATGGAGTGCATCCTCGTTCACTAGGTAGAGCGGATTGATCACTTTGACACAAAGGATTTGCTCAAAATTGGAAGCCATGGTGAGTGGCTCTGATACCAAGTTGTCATGGTTTAGTCCCATGACGGGATAAACATCGCTGAGAGGATAGCCCAGCGACGACGGCTGCTAGGGATGAGAGGTAGACTTAGGTTAGGGAGAAGAACATTGGGACAAGAGATTAGACTAACTCTTTCTTCATTGATTCCCTGATGAATATAACTCTATTTATAGAGTCTACAAGACTTATCCATTTAACTAACTCTAATCTAATCTGCTGTTTTAAAGGAATAACTAACTGAATCTCTAATTCCGCGTTGCTACAGTATCGCAGGTACTGTTCATGTGGGGACTGGCCTGGGCCTGGCAGCCCTAGCCCACAGCCCATGACACACGCCCTCGGTTATGGGCAAGCCTAGTAATGTTCTTTGCGGATTAGTATGATAACTCCAAAAATGTGAACAACTAAATGATGAACTTGATTGCATTTGGTACCTTTCTGATTTGGTTTGAAGGTGTTCAGCCTCAAGGGAGTGTGATGTGGCACTACTCATGATTGATGAACTAAAATGTTACTTATTTAATACCTTTATTATTGAACAAAATCTCTTGTTTATTTAATAATCAAAATCAGCTTTACGCAAATTAAAACCTTCACATGCCCTTGTACACCTTTGCATTATATGCATTTTCTCGTGTGGCTTGTTGAGTACTTTGTACTCAATCTTGCTTTACTCCTTCAGAAGATAGCAGAAAGAAGAAGGGTTTGGGAGGCCAAGCGTGTCCGCACTCAAGAGTCTGTGGAGTTGGCGCCGTAGGCTTTGCTCGTTATTCCACTGCTATCGTTTCTTTTGAATGTAAGGCTTCAAATGTTTTTGTATTAATTTATGTATTTAGTGTTTATACCGTTGTTCCGTAACTAACTTTATTAATATATACCATGCATTTTCCTGTGACATGGATTAATATGCATTGTTTGGAATTTATGAAATTTCGAGTGCGATAGAGGTTATCCGTTGGGCATGTCCAAACCATCTCAACCAGTGTTAGACAAGCTTTTCTTTAATTAATGCTACCCCAGCCTATCATGTATATCGTCGTTTCGGACTCGATCCATTCTTGTGTGCCTACAAATCTAACACAACATACACATTTCTGCAACACTCAACTGTTGAACATGTCGTTTTTTATAGGCCAACATTCTGCACCATACAACATTGTAGGTCTAATCGTCGTTCTATAGAACTTCTCTTTTAGCTTATGTGGTACCTTCTTGTCACAGAGAATGCCATATGCATGTCCCCACTTTATCCACCTGACTTTGATTCTATGGCTAACATCTTCATCAATATCCCAATCTTTTTGAAGCATCGATCCCAAATATTGAAAGGTATCCTTCTTGTGCACTACTTGACCTTCCAAACTAACATCTCCCACCTCTTGTGTAGTAGTGCTAAAGTCGCATCTTATATATTCAGTTTTAGTCATACTAAGTCTAAAACCTTTGATCTCAAGAGTCTGCCTCCACAGCTCTAGTTTTCTATTTACTCACATCTGGCTTTCATCAACTAGTACTACATCATCAGCGAAAAGCATACACCAAGGGATATCCCCTTTATGTCTCTTGACCTTTGATGTAGTCCTATTTTAATGAGAAAGTCATCAGTGTCACCATCACTTGTTCGGACACTAGTCACAACATTGTTATACATGTCCTTAATGAGGGCAACATACTTTGTTGGGACTTTATGTTTTTCCAAAGCCCACCATATGGCATTCTTTGGTATTTTGTCATAAGCCTTCTCCAAATCAATGAAAACCACGTGCAGATCCTTTTTTCGCTCCCTATACCGCTCCATAACTTGTCTTAATAAGAAAATTGCTTCTATGGTTGACCTTCCAGACATGAAACCAAATTGGTTCAAAGAGACTCATGTCATTCCTCTCAAATGATGCTCTATAACTCTCTCCCATAGCTTCATAGTATGACTCATCAACTTAATCCCTCAGTAATTAGTGTAACTTTGCATATCTCCCTTATTCTTGTAGATTAGCATCAATATACTTCTCCACCCTTTAGGCATCTTGTTAGCCATACTATAGCTATATCTCCAAGACATCTTCACGTCTCTAGTGGGATACCATCAGGGCCTATCGCCTTACCCCCTTTCATCCTCTTCAACGCCTCTCTAACCTTAGAGTCTTGGATCCTTCGCACAAAACGCATATTGGTGTCATCAAAAGAGTCGTCCAACTAAAATGTTGTGTTCTCATCCTCCCCATTGAACAACTTATTTACTCTTGACATCTAAGTTTGATCTCATCCTCCTTCACTAAAAGTTGCTCCCTCTCATCCTTAATGCATTAACTTGGTTGAAGTCCCTCGTAT
This sequence comes from Zizania latifolia, assembly GCA_000418225.1. Taxonomy (NCBI): domain Eukaryota; kingdom Viridiplantae; phylum Streptophyta; class Magnoliopsida; order Poales; family Poaceae; genus Zizania; species Zizania latifolia. The sequence goes on from KE371994.1 coordinate 583,406, forward strand.
TCCTCTCACGGACCCTAGCCATCCTATAGATGCCCTTCTCTCCTTTCGTACTCAGTCATTGGTAAAGGTCCTCGTAAGCCCGACCCTTTGCTTCACTCACAGCTCGCTTTGCGGTTTTCTTTGCTACCTTATACTTTTCTATGTTGTCCGTGCCCCTATCATAATACAAATGTCTAAGCATTTTTTTCTTCTCTTAATAACCCTTTGGACATCCTCGTTCCACCACCAAGTATCTTTAGATTCACATCTGCTCCCTTTGGTCACTAACATCTCTGAAGACACCTTCCAAATGCAGGTTGCCATCTTCTCCCACATGTTGTTTGCATCGCCTTCTTCCTTCCAAGAGCCCTTTTCAATAATCCTTTCCTTGAACACATCTGCCATATCTCTCTTTAGTTTAATTTCCACCACCTTATTCTTGCAATCTTGGTTTGCTTATCCCTACGGGCACACACTTGATAGTGAAAATTAGCCACCACAAGCTTATGTTGAGAAATAACACACTCTCCAGGTATCACCTTACAATCCAAGCATGATCGTCTATCTTTTCTTCTTGTTAGGACAAAGTCGATCTAGCTAAAGTACTGGCCACTCCTAAAGGTCACTAAATGGGACTGTCTCTTTCTAAAGAAAGTGTTGGCTATCATCAGGTCAAAAGCTATAGCAAAGTCTAAGACTCCCTCTCTCCTAGTTCCTACTACCATACCTAAAACCTTCATGTGCTGCCTCAAAACCTACCCTTGTCGTTAGGGATGGCAATCGGGTCTGATGGGTACGGGTAGTGCATACCCATACCCGTAC
>KE371994.1:584216-594550 GCA_000418225.1 Zizania latifolia
TGTTCATATAATTTTATATTAATTTTTATAGTAATAAGGAGTTTAAGATACCAGATGCCTCAGACCTGTCTTCGCTCATGCGCAGATCTCCTCCTGGTTCTGAAAAAGAAATGGTTTTCATATATTGCAGCTACATAACATGTTTTGTTGTTTCAGTGAATCATTTTTATCCATATGATCAGTCAGTGCACTAGATACAACCTAGCTCCGTTTCACTATTTCAAAGCCAAGGACATAAATAGACGTATGAGATTACTGCCATATCTTGTTTTGACTCAAGAGAACCACCCAATTTGTTATGCCAATCGCATAGATTCAATCAAATTAACTGCTTGCACCTCTTCCAGATCTGATGCCAATAATTTTTCGCAAACAAAGGAAAAAACTCTACCTCCATTAAACTGTGAGCAATGCTACGGTCCATTGTACAGATAATATAATAGATTCGATCAGTTGATTTTGAATTTTTAAAAGACAAATTAGTATTTTAATTTATTATATTCTAGGTATAATCAACGTATTAGAGAATTTACATATATCTTTTTTACCATATCACTTATTTTTTACGATTGTACCTTCCATAAATTCTACTATTATTAATTAAGATAGCAATAGAAATCATTTTAACATTTGAATGGAAGAAGATAAAGAGTAAAGATTTATTCCATTGCCTGTAGAATGCACTTTAAAATTGTAAAATCGTAAACATATACACACCACTACACCAGCTAGCATTGTTAACACCTAGAAAGAAAAAGAAAGAAAAAAGCAAGCGTGTGCTGCACTAAGAATCGACCAAAAGAAAAACACTGCTGGAATTGAACCGACGGAATCAACTTAATTGTCAGGTTCAAGGTGGCAGGATCACTCATACGCAGCCAACACAAGAAGTAATTTTTTTTTGGAAACGGCCATCCAGCGGCTAATTCTTGCACACAGAATCGTACGTGGCTCATCACTAGCAGCAGCACGTTAGATCAACTCAGATTATATACTATTATCAAGAGCCTTCCGCATTGATAAATGCCTGGTTTCTTTGGGCGTTTCTCCGGCCTGCGTTTGAGCAGGAGTTGTACTAGCTAGCTTAGCTTGCAGCCGTATGATTATACGATTATGCGATATGCTGCCCGTCATAATAGCTAACTTAACTACTCTTCATATTCTAAATTTTAAGTATTTTTTCAATTGTTTAGCACATATTAAGATTAAGGAGACAAAAATTACTACACCCCTTATTAAACGAGGGATGATTGAGGTGAGAGTGTGGTTAAGAATAAGACAGTAAGAAAATTGAATAAAAGTGGTTTATTGGATAAGTAATACTTTAACATGAGTTTCAAATGCTAGAAATATTTGTATTCTAGAATATGGAGCAGTTAGTGTTAGGACAGGGAGATGCATCCATATCTCGGCAATTAACAAAGGGGTCGGATTGGCTACCAACCCGGTCAGGCCATGGCACAGTGGCACTGTGGCACTGGCCCTGCAGCTAGCTGCTAGGTGCTGCTTCGTCGTCCTCACCGGCGCCGGCAGCCTCTCGCGTCGTCCACCAATGTACGCAGGCTCACCGTCCGTCTCCCCGGCCGGCCGTGCATTCACCCCCGGTCTCCTGTACGTCCGGTCGCTGTAGCTCACCAGTCGGCTCTGCCACGACCATGAATGTGATGTGCAGCATAAGTTTGCGACAGTGCTGGAGTTATTTAACTCTCGAGGGCCTTCCTGCGACGCATCAGTTGGGAATTATTACTTATTAGGTCTCGACGACGTGTTCAGCTTGATTAATTAAATTATCGTCCTGTGTGAAAGAAGGAATTTTAGGTTGTGGCTTATTCATAAATCAGCTTAAATTTAACAATGTAAATAAGTTAATGTCAAAAAACCCTGAGAATCGCGCTATTATATTCTAAATGATTTGTAAAATCTAAACTTATTGTCTATATAACATAATAAAAATATTTTGTTACACATAAACTTATTTTATGTAGTGTTTAATTGATAATACCATTATTTCAGATAATTTTTTTATTAGGTAAAGTGTAGATCCAAATAAGTTAGAAAAACATTAAAACATGATATGAATTTTTTCCACCAACAAAATCCAAGGTCTTGTGGATTATTTAAACAACAAAATTTACTTTCTCACCGTATAATCTAGTCATAAACTGTCGAGGCCTTAATCACTAAGTAAAGATTAGGTTTTCCAGTCTTGCAGTTGCACGTTTGGCATATGTACAAACCGGCTAAGATCGATAACCGCATAAACTGACGAGTTTTTATCTCGATAGGCATGAGCCAGCAGTCTGTGCTTTCGGTGGAAAGTGATTGCGACCAGAAGATGGATGCACAGGGGATAAAAATCTTTTTTTTACCAAAGTATAAATAGATCGTTCCAATCTATCGACCGGTGATGCGGCATCAGCTCATCAGCACCCGTATGCTTACTACTGTATTGTACAATTAACCGGCACGCCAAAGTCAAATTGTCATTTCTATCTACATCTACAAGACAGCTGCTGCAATTAACCTCGGGCCCGTTCAAACAGGGATATATATCTGTGGCTGGTCATTTCGAAAGCTCGAAGTGAAACTAAAAATATAAATTTATCAAACATAAAGAGACGTACTAGTTTGGATCTATTCAGATGTAATCGAAGATATTGGTAATTATTCATTAATCATGTATAACAAAGAAGATAATGAGTCACCTAATTTATAGACTGTCGTGTGATGATACATAACCCAATATCTAAAATTTAGCTCCGTTAGTACCCCTCAAGATTAGACATGTTTGAGTTTATAATAGGTAGCTGAATAAATTAGAAAATTAAAAAGTTGATTTAAAAAGTTTTAAAAGATGCCGATGAAGATTATTTTTAAAATCTAATAATTTACAAGCTTAGAAAACGTGTCCGGGTTTAATTCGTAATCCAGTTTTCCGTTTTCAACCGGCGAGCCGCAGCGGAGATAGAACCACCGCGCGCACGTCGAGACAAGCAGCAAACCGCATCCGCAGTTACCAACCGCGCGCGAGATACCAGCGACGCCGACGACGCACGCCGGCCGCCGTCGGCCGGTGCAGCGCAGTAAAGCGCTAGCTAGGTAAGCAAGCTGCTTAGGTAGAGAGCGGGCGAGATGCAGTGAGAAAGCATCCAAAACCGCAGCTTTGTGGTACGTAGTAGGCCAAGCCACGGGCTTGCCGCCACCCGGGAGAGGGGAGGGACGATACGACGCGTCGAGCCGGTTTGTAAAACCGGGCACCGGGCGGTTATACCGCAGGTGGCTAGGATGGCAGTATATCTGATAGGGTGACATTTTTACTAGATTAACTTTTTGATACATGAGTCAACTAAATTGGGACCTACGTAAAAGCAAGATTAGATTCAGGTCTATCATTTAATTTAAGGGTCCATAGCCTAATAGTAAAAAAGACTCAGTTTACAGTCTAGTCTTTCTCTTCCGCTACGAGCTACAGCTGTACATATGGGTGTAGCCACGTGGTGCACTGGTGTAGGTGTGCTACTGCCTCGAACACCCCTACAGTTAATGCTCGTTGTCCTAATCATCCTCACTGTCGGTATCCACCGCCACATTCACTCTCTGTTGTTAGGTTTGTAGTGACTTAGTAGATCCGATTCTAGATTAATATGCGGGTTTGAATCCGGTACTAGCCGATCCAAATTCGTCTTATCACATTACTAACCCTACAGTAGTCGAATATCAGTTTTGAATTAGCTGTCACGGTCCGATTTCTACAGAACCAGAATAATAACTGTTTACTGTCGAGTGGTAAGATAAATAAAAATTATAATAATAAGTCTGATTACAGTGGTATCACCCTGTATGAGGAGTCGGTTTGTTGGTTGTCTCGAGCTAAGGACGAACGATTCCGAAAAGGCATGGCCTTACCTAACAGCCCCATATTTAAATGGTTTCCCTGTCCTTTTTATCACTTCGCTTGCTACCTTCCTTCTACGCTTAGTGATACTTCCATTACCAACAGTGCCAATAAGGGATAAAAAAGAACAACTTTATCATCAGGACATAGATTTGTGTACTTACAGCGCTTGAAGGCACGGTAATCTCTGGGGATAATAAAAGAATTTACTTAGCATATTTATGTCTGAGGCTCTGTTTTGATTATCAGAATTGCATGCATATTTTTGGTAGTATTTCACAGAATATAATACAGTTATGAATGAACGGTTCAGTTTTCAGATCAGCTTATCGATTAGAAAGCTAAAAGTTAAACCAAATAAGTATTAGATAAAAATAGTTTTTCTAATTATAACAACTTTTTACCCGTACAAAATAAAAGTTGCACGTCTCCTAGATTCCACTACTTTACGGTTTACATCGTTCGATCTCTTCACTAGTCTGTATAAGTTTATTATATTTACTATTAATTGAGATATGTAATCATTGTTTCGTTTCGTGTTATTAAACTCATATTTATAATTATTCTAATCAAATAACTTCGTAGGTTTTTAAGCTTATATCTCACGATAGTTTTTTCACGGTTTACATAAGATTTTTTAGAATCCATGATTAACCAGACAACCAAACACATCCTATCTGTTCCAATCGGGGACTCATCTCTGTTCCAAAAGAGACATAAGAAAACGATGTCGCACTACTCTCCGTGTACATAGAAACAGGAACAGTATATGCCGTACAGTCCAGCGAAAAGGAGGCAGCAAAGCACACCAATCTTGTGTGCAGCCAGAGGGGTGAGCAAAGCAGGTCGTAAAGCGTGGTCTAACTCACGGGGCGGTTTATCAAAACTGCAGGAGGATTAGGCAATGATCACATGCTGGGTAAGTCACCAATCAGAGATCTGGTTCACTGAATCTAAGCTTAGCTTCCATCCCCAACAATTTTAATTGCAAAAGGGCTTAATTAGTTACAGGGAAGTGACTAGGTAGCATCAAGTATTGTTTGTCATGATCAGTCAATATAGTAATTACACAGACAAAATGGAGCAGAGCAAGAGAGCTAGCTAGAAGAGAGATCTTGGCAAGACAGGGCACAAGTCCTCACTTTCTTCTGATCTCTCTCTTTCACCCACTATTTCACCTAGAGGCTAACCAATACCTAAGTGACAAAACGAAGGAACTAGAGAGGAAGAGGAGGAGGAGATGCTCATTTCATTTCAAGGCTTCTGAAGTCTAGCATAGCTGCCCTGAGGCCCAGGAAGCTGCTGCACTTGCACTCTGTGCTCTTGGGGAGACCCAGGCTGCAGCTGAAGCAGACGCCGGCCTCCCTCTTCACCGGCTTCACGGGCTCCTCATGGGACGGGAGACTGATGCAGAGATCCAGGTTGAGGTCAGGGCACTTGAGCGGCTTCCCCTGACCCCAGTCAGCTGGCTCCTGTGTCACCTTCGGCTCCTCTCGCCGGAACACGGCGGCCTTGTCGTCCCTCGCCGCCGCTGCCTCGAACGATATGGTTATGTTGGACGCGTTCTCGTTGATCGGCCGGTGTGTCACCGGGTCGATCCCCCGGCTGAGCAGCTTTCTTCTGATGTGAGTGTTCCAGTAGTTCTTGATCTCGTTGTCTGTCCTTCCCGGCAACCTCCCAGCTATCAGTGACCATCTGCATCAAACAGGAATAGCAACAAACAGTTTAGGCAACAAGAACAGTATCAAAAGCGAGTTTTTTTATACACAGAAACTCATAGAGCTCATGCAGATATCACTGGGATGATGTCGAGATACGTACTTGTTGCCTAAGAGGCTGTGGAGCTTGATGATCAGCTCGTCTTCGTCCTCGGTGAAGTTGCCGCGCTTGAGGTCGGGCCGGAGGTAGTTGATCCACCGGAGGCGGCAGCTCTTGCCGCAGCGGAGGAGTCCGGCGGCCTTGGGGAGAGAGCGCCAGCAGCCCTCGCCGTGCGCCTTGATGTACGCAATGAGCCGGTCGTCTTCCTCCTTGGTCCACGCACCCTTGTTCGTGTGCGCCTTCTCGCAGCACGGTGATCTCCCCATGGCGATCACCACCACCACAGCTTGGGCTTTTCTTGATTCTTCTTTCCTTTCTCCACAGCTCCTCTCCCTCTCCCTCTCCCGGTGGTTGCTGTTGCTGTGCAGCAATGGGTGGGTGGATCTTTATAAGCACTTGACTCGATTCGGGGAGGTCTTCTAGAGGCCGAGTTGGTGAGAAAAAGGTTAAGCTGGTAGGCCTCCGGCCTTCCTCTGCCTCGAAGGTCATGGACGCATCACTGGTTTTACCTGTTTTTACGAAGCCACAGCACACACGACACACGGCCTGATAAGCCTCATCAAGGTAGGTGTAAAGTGAGGTAAGCCAGCGCCAACCGTGGGCTTGGTTTTGATGGCTGACGCCTACCTCCCCACCATAAGCGCTCTCGGTTTTAACAGCTAGCTAACTAACTGTGTCATCCCCACCACGCCACCGCTCTTTGATGCCTTCCTGTCTTCTCTAATCTGTTTCAAATTAGGTTCACCTCCTTTCCCCCCTTGACGCCGACTTGCCCAAGTAGGCCAAACGCATATCATACCCCGTGAAGCACACAATTAAGGGGGCAGATCCAATGTGTAGAGGAGGGGTTGTCCCTAGATAAATACCTTATCAGTTGGCTTAAGTATCTTTATCTAATTCAGTGTTACGATAACAGTCTAGTCTAACTGATGATCTCAATACTTCACTGAAAATTGTGATTGTTAGTTAACAAATTAGTAGTGACAATTAATCTAAAATCCTCGGTACTCCCGAGCACAAATGACCTCTCTCTCTCTCTCGATTCAGTGCAATATGGGCGTCCTACATGCTACATTAGCAGACCAGATGGAGACTGTGGAGCTTGTTTCTATTCTCGGACAGAATTATGTCGACATGAAAATGATCTATTCTGTATACCACGCACATAGCGGTAGAGTGGTTGTATACGGATCATCCTTGTATTATTATTTTTTTTTAAAAAAAACAACGCCCTGATCTCATCAGCTCTAAAATTCTAGCGTTTCTTCAATTAACAAGGAAAAGTTTTGGTGCACCCGTACAAACCCATGTGCATATTAAAACAGGATGAGGTCCTAAACAACGGAAGCACAGATCATGGACTTTTTCCTTGTTTAATTCTTCAGTTAAATACGATGAACTGGAATAGGTATCTGGCACAACCTAAATGAATATCATTTGCCACTCACCTTATTTTTATTTTCTCTAGAATAATTTTGCTTCCAGAATCATAGCTATTGTCATGCTCTAATCAAAACTAATTTCATGTGGAACTTTCTGTTTTATACTCTATTATAAGCTAGTTCATCTGTTTGGTCAACCCTATATTAAAAATTCACCAAACTCACCAGTCTTGCACCTGCTTCTTATTCTTTCCGTAACAAGGAAGATCAACGATATCATCATATTTATATGAGGTCATCACTTATATAGACAAATCCACTTGGTGATTGGTTAACATTATCTTTGACCCTTAATATGAACATCGAACTATGATCTGGACCTCTTCCACTTCTTCAACATGAAAATCAATGTGTACTGTAGGCATTGGACACCAGGAAGCATATGGAATTATTATGGCTTGTGAGATGGACAATTACATGTTACTAGTTAGGAGGAACTTATATATCCATGACAAAATCCAGATGAGCTTATATATTATTTGTTATACCTAATATATTCTTGTGGGATGGTTACCAACCTATGGACCATAGTTAGTTGGGTGCAAGGAGAGGAAATATCCGAAACCATTAGCTTCAGTTGGGGCCTGAATGATTGGGACTTCACACTCCACAATGGTCCTCAATATGAAATATTTACGTTTCTGATATCACCACCTTTTAATTTCTTTGTCGTGTGATTACAACTGCCGGTCCAATTCTAATCCTGTTGTTTTTAGTGTATGAGTAGACCGAATTGGCATAATGTGGGTTTACTCAGGAAAAACTAACAGATATTTCACGACATGTTAATGAACTAGCAGGAAGTGTTGTGCATTTCGGCAGATAGATTTGCTTCCAATTATTTCAATTCTTATTCAGAATTAAAGCCAGTATATTTTAATAGGAAACTCAGTTATTATATTTGACATTTATCTTGTATTTTTAATAGTTTTGATCCGAATTTCAGTTATCTCTAAATTACCTTTGTTTTAATCTAGATCGTTATAATTTGGGACCTCTACACAATGAACAGTGCACATATTTTTCTTTCTCCATTGAGGTGGTAATTTTTAGGCCTTCAGAGGAAATATGGATGTTCTATTTCAATTTGTTTTAATGATATAATATAATAGATAGACGGTTTGTATCATTTTGCAGTACAAGGCTAATTCTAAATCTATAACAGGAGATTTATTTGAAAATTTCATTTCAACGATGCAGAGCAAGGGTCATCTACCAACTTGTCTGCCATGCAAACCAGAAAGCAAGAGCGTTAGACACCAAACTGCTTTATTGCACGGTTATCAATTACTAGTCTTAATTAGTTGGCCACAAATCAAGTTTAGTGCACTGTGAGTTTGTTATCAACCGATAACACTAATACAGTCTTAAATAGCTCCTGTTTGGTGCCTTTTAATTAATCAAATAAACCATTCTGGTTGTACCCTAATCACCATCCCATTAGTAAAAGGAATGCAATCACTGAACAAAATGCATTAGCCTCAGCCCTTTTAGTTGTTTAATGGTAAGCACTAATACAGTCTTAAATAGCTCCTGTTTGGTGCCTTTAATTAATCAAACAAGCCATTCTGGTTGTACCCTAACACCACCTCATTAGTAAAAGGAGTGCAATCACTGAACAAAATGCATTAGCCTCAGCCCTTTTAGTTGTTAGATGGTAAGCACTAGTTCTAGAAAGCATGAAGGCAGCTGGAAATTAAGAGGAGGGTAGGGAAATGGTTTGTAGCTGAGGTGTGGTGTTGGTTATGTGCAGTAGTTCTACCTTCCGCTTCTCAGGCATACACTTGTGGTGGAAACCTCCTTGTGCAGGGCTGGGTTGGGCTGTTCTGGGTTAGGGGAGGGGGGAGGGAAGCAAGGTAAGGAGACAGGTAGGTCTAGCTCTTCCTTTTGTTGTTTTCTCTTCCCACCATGCGGCACCAGCACAAACAGGCAGCACCTATCCATAACTCCTCTCTCCCAACTCCCTCTTTGTTTCCCCAATCTACATGCCCCTTATATGGCTGCATAAAGCTCCAAACTCCCTGTGCCATCGTCCTTTTACACAAATCTTTTCTCTAACTACCAGTCCTTGCATTCTTCCATGCAAAATTGGCTATTAGTGGATTAGGTGTGGTGTTGGTCTCCATAAATTCAACCCAAATTCATCTGCTAGTAGTCGCCAACGGCTGACCATAAACTCAGTTTTTACCAAGCTCAACACCTCAATGCTGCTTCCAGATTAATTTAAATTCAATAATAGTAAAAATACAAGATAAGGGTCTAGCAGATCTAAGGTGGTGAATTAAGTATGCCCACTGCAAGAGAATTTTCCAGCCTTCATGCAGATGGTTAGCACTGTGATAAGAAGACCATCAATACTAGTAAACTAGAAGAGACTTTGACTGTCTTTAAAGTTAAACAAGTAGAACAAAATGGGCTAGAGAAGTATTATGTCCTAGACTATGTTCATAATTCCAAATCACAGGTCAATAGTTTTTTCAATGGAATGAGGACATGGAAAAGATCAAGACTAGTGTGAACTTGGACTCATGAAAGAAATGTGAAGTTTACCTTGACTCTGAATAGCAAGTTTTCCACCAGAGATTCTTTGGTTACATGCAACACACAGTTCACTTGAAAGCTCTTGTTGTTGATAAAAAGGTTGGCAGTCCATATATACATCAACAGTTAACCTGTATTTACTTTGTATTAGCGCCCAATATATCAAAATTCTGGCTGCCCGTGCTCACTAACCATTTATATTTTCCTCTATTAAAAGAACTTCAAGTACAAATCAACATAACCAGTATTGGAACACAAGGTTTGGAGTTAATGTGACACTTACATCCAACATAACACCATTCTTTCCATGGTTTCTGAGGGGTCCTTTTTATAAGTGTTTCCATCACAAAGGCTAACATTGAAGCATTCTCCAGCCTCCTTTGATTTGGACTGAAGCAGTGCCTGTATAAAGAAAAAGGAAATCAGAACTCCATGTATCCTAGAATACTGATCCCATTTATCTTTTAGAGAATTAATTTCAAATGAAAAGGAGTTAGAATATCTCCTTCCTGTTGTTACATAGCCTGCTACCCGTTAGAACAAAATTTCTACTTTAGTATCACTCTTTGCTGGTTCCATCAAATGGTATGAGAATTTAAATGGCAAGTTGTAGCACAAGGCCTTGTTTTTACAACTCC
>KE371994.1:599835-623313 GCA_000418225.1 Zizania latifolia
CGAGAGAGAGGAGGTGGGGTGGGAGCAGCGTAGGAGAGCTAGAGAGGGGAGAGCAGCGTAGGAGAGCTGGAGATGGGAGAGCGGCGCAGGAGAGGAGTTAGACCGGTTGGAGAGTGGAGAGAGGGGGTAGGGTGGAGGAGGAGATGAGATAAATTAGGGTTTTGTTTCTATATAAACAGGTAAACGGGTATGGGTAATCAATACCCATATTCGTACACGTTTACCTGTCGGGTATGAAATTAGAAACAAACCCGACCCTATTAGAGTTTTTAACCACGGATAAATGGGTAATCGGGTACAATTGCCATCCCTACTTGTCATACCTACATGACCATTGAGATCTCCTATAAAAAGTTTCTCACTAATAGGTACAACTCTAACCATATCATCTAAGTCTTTCCAGAACTGCCTCTTAGCACTCTCATTGTAGCCTACTTGGGAGGCATACACACTAATTACGTTTAAGATCATATCACCAATTACAAGCTTGACTAAGATGATCCTATCTTCTTGTCTTCTCACATCCACCACACTTCAAACTTAAAACTTCGTGTTCTATTCAGAGCACCATTGGTAAATCAAGCCCTAATATTTTAAGATGTCCGTGTATTTTGAAATTCAAACTTCCTGTTTTTTACCAAATATCGGTCCACATTATATAGGTCTGAGTGGTACTAATTTTAGAAAATTAGAAGTACTTTTGTACTATCATGGTTTCCTAGATTAATGTTTTGTTTTGGAGACCCTGTAAAGTCAATGGAGGGAGTCCCATGCAAGAACACAAATATAACCAATCTCAGAAATTCTATCACCATCATGGGACTATATAGAAACAATCAAACAAGAAATGCAATAGAGGAATCCATATTACCTGATAGATTAGCATATGTAATCCTTGGATGCTTTCCTCAATAAGCTCTATTAGAAGATAAGACAACCAGATAAGCGATAGTCATAACTCAATTTTTTTTTTAAAAAAAAGAGTGAACAATGAAGAGAAGGAAGATTACAGAAATTGGAAGTCAATAGTGTTCTATTCAGAGCACCATTGGTAAATCATGTCGAGAAGTTTTTAGTTACTCAGTAGAGAACATCAATGCATTTTCCCTAGTTGTACATGCAGAACCATTTGCATCATGCCATCTGCAAGTTCAGAAAAGAAAGTTTCCACATCAAAACAGAAGAGCAAAAGAGCTATCTAATGAGTAAATAAAATAAACACAGCAACTTCATGGATGACTACATATAGCATGAGTGTAAAATGTAAATAGCACGTCAGATAGCTGAGTGACAGGGTCAGACGAGAAAACAATAGACTTCTGACCATAACAGCACGTTTTGAGAGATCAACGCCATTTTATCTTAATAATTCAGTATTGTGCAGGTAATATTAACTTCATAAGCAAATGGGAGCACATGCTTGCCATGGTTCAGCTTCCAATTTGCATGACTACATATATCAAATTAGATAGCAGCATCCAATCCTCGTGGAAGCAAACCACAAATCACAAATGGATGTGCGCAAGCATCCTCACGGGAGGTGTTCGACTGATAGCAAGTTAGCAACACCAAAAAATTGAGAGCACACTACAGACACCCAAGTACTGACCAACTCGCCGTCCGTCCAGCTCGATCCAACACTCTACCGATCAATCGGTCACCATGAACCAACCACACAAGTCAATCGACTGAATCAGAAGAAGCAAAGTAGCGAGAGGGTGCGAGGGTCGGTAGTCGGTATGGATGCCAGGCGGAATGGCCGAGCACGATGGGGGCGCAGCCCTTGGATGCGATGAGCGCGCGGAGGTCAGAAGAAGCAAAGTAGCGAGAGGGTGCGAGGGTCGGTAGTCAGTATGGATGCCAGGCGGAATGGCTGAGCACGATGGGGGCGCAGCCCTTGGATGCGATGAGCGCGCGGAGGTCTCGGCGTGCCTTGTCGACCTGCCACAGGTACTCAGCGTCCACCACCGGAATCGAGCCGCCATGGCGATTGGTGCGGAGACAGGTGAACGGCGTGGTGTCCGAGTGGAAGTGGCAAGAGGAGCCGGGGAGGGGAGATAATAGAATACGATGGGGTTGTTTTTATAATTGTTTCTTCATAACTTCCGCTAGGGATGAAAACGGAGTGGAAATGGATGGAAATGGGTGCTACCATATCTGTTTCCGTATTTTTTAACGGAAACGAAATGGATATTACGGAAGCGAAAACGACGAATAATATCGAAAACAAATATGGATCGAATAAGGAACGGACACGGATACGGATCAAATATATGTCGAAAAACAACATGTGAAGCAACTTCTCTGCATCACTGAAGGAAATAAGATAGAAAATAAAGGGGTGATTTAAGTGACAGTGGGAAGAATAATAAGATAATCGATACTCTGTATCATTATAGTGATATAATCAGTCAAAAAGATTTAGTCAGGTTATAGGAAATTCTCAGTTGTCAGAATAAAAGGTGTATGACTGAGAACCATTAAATCAATCAGTTACTAATTTATGTGCAAAAGATAAACTTTATTGCAACTAGACATTTTGTGGGTCTGTTGCTTTATATCGATGAAGCTGTAATATTATATATGGAACTCTCAACACATTCAACTTTTAGTACCTTCTTCCGGGCTTGCAAATTGTTGATTAGGAATATCATGCAATGTACCAGCACGAAAATATACAACTTAATTGGATACCCAAATGAGTAAATTTCAAAAACTTCAAATTTCGCTTTTCTCTTTTGAGGGGGAAAAAGAGAAATGGTGTAGAACACATCCTCAATTTGGACAACATTGTGCCCCAAATGGTGGAGAACAAGTGCAGCACCCTAAAACTGCCCATAATGATACACATGTGCCTTGCAAGATGTAAAATGACACCGAATGCAGCTTGGTAATCCACAATAACCCTAGCGGCTGCTGGTGGCTGCAGTGCGCTAGGGTTGAAGTACTGGCTGGCGGCTGCTGAGCGATGCACTGATGCGGGATGGAGAATCGCCGAATGAAGTGATGCCGTGCTGGCCTGCTGGTGGGCGCATTGGCTGTCGTGGATGGGCCGGTGTGACAGTGTGGGCTGCTATTCAGAATATGGTTAAGGTCCAGGAGAAGTAGACTGGGCCTATAAATGCAGAAACTATCCATTTTTCTTATGCGGAAGTTTTCGTCGGTATATCCATTTTTGGCAGAAATCGTCGTTCTGTTTCTGGTTCTGTTTCAGCAAAAAAATTCCGTATCCGTTTCCGTTCCATAAAATTCCGTTTCTATTTCCGTATAAGCCTCTCCATATCTGTTTTTTCTCGGAACGGACGGAAACTTTCTGCTCCGTTTTCATCCCTAACTTCCATGGAGAGATCTCCACTTTTGCTGATATGGCGCGTCAACTCAAACTAACATGATGAATCTAGGTTATAAAATAAGTTTCTGTATAATAAATTTAGACAGGGTCACTCAACTCTTCTCTCTTTCTGTCTTTCTCTATTCTTCTCCTCACTGAAACGAGATCCTCTGATTTTAGACTTCAGAGGGTAGTCACAATCCCAGCCATTCTACAGGAATCTGACGGTGCGCAGGTCACGCACTAGGCTGCCCCGCCATCGCCCATCCGTCCAACTCGATCCAACACTCTATCGATCAATCTGTCACCATGAACCCGCCACAGAAGTAAATCGACCGAATCAGAAGAAGCAAAGTAGCGAGAGGGTGCGAGGGTCGGTAGTCAGTACAGACGCTAGCTGGAGTGGCGAAGCACGATGGGGGCGCAGCAATGAGCGTGCGGAGGTCTTGGCGCGCCCTGCCGACCTGCCGACACAATGGGGTTGTCTTTTGCTTTGGCGGTTGGCCTGCGTTCGTGTCCCTCGTCCCTTTTTTATGAAAAAAAAATTGATTATATATCCCTCCATTTAAATAGAAATTAAGAATTTATTCTCTTGACTTACATGTCATTGACCTGAGATGATCACACATGTTAGTGAGATATAGAGGGTAAATACTCAATTTCTCATATAAAGGGAGGGTATATGATCTAATCCTCCCTCTTTTATCGGCAAATTTAACTATTTACTAATTTACCCCTCCTTAGAAAATTGTCACCTTCAAATTTTGTTTTTATAATTGTACCTTTGTAACTACCACCCGAGAGAGTTTTTCTCTGCTTTTGCTGATATGGCGCGCCAATTCGAACTGCCAATAAGAATTTAGTCGGTAAAATATCCATTTTGCATCTTATGCTCCACGTGTTAGCCCCTCAACTCTTCTCTTTTCTCCTTTTGTCTTTCTCTATTTTTCTCCTCACTCCATCTGCCTAATCTAGTGAACACTATTAGAGATATGACCATCCGGTATCCCACGATGGGCTTTGGTGGACCAGACTGAAAGTAGGCCTAGCCAACATAGTTATCTAGTATGATCCATAAATAGGAGTCTGACTAGAATAAAAGAGCTTTGCGCTAAATTAGGAGGTCGGACACTGAGATATACTATTAAGATAAATATGTACATATATCCTTATAAATAGGAAATAAACCAGAGTTCAGTTAATAATTCCTGAAATCTAGGAATCCGACTCAGGTAAGAGTCCTTATTTTATACGTCTCGCCCCTTGACTAAATAAAGAGGGCGAGGGACCCCCTCCAAAAGCATACTTTCATGCTATCTTAACTTACATCCAATCTACAATCCACAAACACACAGGATGTAAGCTAATTATCCTCACGAAAGTATGAATCTGTCTAAATCTTGGCTCTTTATCTTTTCAGTCGACCATAGTACTTAGATTGCAACACTCCCCTACACACAAATCTCTACCGAAAAAGGTACCCCCTATCAGTAGACTGTTCGGTAAAACACCGACAAACACCTTCACTAGTTTAGATTTGGTGACCCCCTACCTCTGTGTCATTGTGACAGTGCCGATTGTAAGGCTCCTTGCACCGTTGCTTGCCCATTACCGACAACAATGAAGGTAGGAACACAGCACAGAGAGGAGAGGAGGGGATAACATAACATGTGGGATAGATAAGAGGCACCTTTTATATGTTTGATTCATACCGGCAATGCGAGTTGATGTATCACATCAACAAAAGTGACAATTGTTAAGAAAAACTCTCTCCAATGATAATTCTATAGTAGTGTCGAGATATGACCCTCGGGTATTCTAAAATAGGTTTTATCAATTCGGAGCGGGAGTGGATCTAGCCAGCTTTGGAGTCTGATATAGCCCATGAATAGGAGTTCGAATATGATAAAGAAGCTTTGCGCCATATCTGAAAACCAAAACCGAGATTTGATATTAAAGATAAATATATATAGATATTCTTGTAAATAGAAAATAAACCAGAGTTCGGTACATAATTCCTGATATCTAGGAAATCGACTCGGGTAAGAGCCCTAGTTCTATACGGCTTGCCCCTTGACTATATAAAGGGGGCGATGCATCCCAAATGTATGCTTTTCATGCTTTGGTAGGCTTTTGAGTTGTTCATCAGACATCCAATCTATGAATCTACCAACACATAGGGCATAGGGTTATTATTCTCTGGGAGGCTCGAACCCATCTAAATCTCTTATGTCTTATTATATTGAGTTGATTTTAAAATTCAGAATACAACGCTTTCCTACACATCAAATACTATCTCGGATACCCTATAGATGGACTGCTCAATAAAACACTGATAAGTAGCAATTGTAAAAAAAGTGGCATTTAAAGAGTGATCATCTTTCGAGGATGACAAATAGTTAAAAATTTTCTCGTTACCGCTTAACTAACTAGTCATGTCCGAAATACATGGGCATAGTATCAGCCCAATAATTAAATCGTGCTAGAGTCTAGTCTACAGAAAAGCTTGATCTATGGGCCTATGGACTATCACCCAGATTGCTGAATTTAGCCAGCATTAACTCATTTTATTTTCCTTTTTGAGGATGGACAGACTTTACATTCACTCCATCTAAAGTCAGGCACCATGATTGATGCAGGAGGACGCATTGTCTCACACTCAACAATGACGTTTCTGTGATCCAAACCCCAACGGAATGAGCCTTGCACGATCCGATCCGATCCCGGCTATGTTTTTTTGTTCAATCAAACCAAGCTAACCAAGCTAGTGTGCTCAGCTTAATAGCAAACAGAGAATTGAATTTTACATATGGAGATATTTAACAAAGCATTTTTCATAAAAAAAGAAAGAAATATTGATAAGAGCAAAATTAAAATATCAATCCAGCGAATAAAAATCATGGAGATGATGATATGAGTTTCTAGTAGGTTGGATTTATATTTTTGGAAACCTAACAATTACGTATCTATTCATACATATAATCAATATATATAATATGTTTTACAAAAAAAATTAGAAGTACAAAGAAAAAGGAACACATGAATTTTACGAGATTTCTACAGTAATTAAATTAAATTCTCTATATTTTTTTTGAAAATACTATATTATAAAGAAGCACTAACATTATGTCTTACGGTGCGACTGCCTCTGAGCTCAAAATCCTGCAAGTAAAGCAAAATACTTCGATGCCATTGTACCAACTGCAAGTTAGAATTGAGCACAGCGATACATTCTTTCGAGAAGCGTTCACAAAAGCAGGCAAAGGAGGAGGAGCATCAGCGAGCGGTTGGCCGGTTGGTTCAGCCTTATTTCGCAAAAAGCAAACGAAATTAAAAGTCGGGCCGTGCATTTGCAAATAGCTCCACTGAACCCACTTGTCGACGGCTCCGAAATCCTCCGGAACCGGGCGGTTTCAATTCAACGGCGCATTCTCGAATTCGAATTTGACCACTCCGCATGCAGCGTTTTCAAAATTCGAACCAGAATAGGCCGGACGCAGCGTTCTCAAATTCGAATCTGACCAAAGCTGGATGCGGCATCCTCCAACTCGAATTTGTACAACGACATGTTTCTCTCAAACTCCCTCCGCCAGCTCGCCAAGTCCACATGGAGGCACAAAGTGAAAACCTGCCTATGAAATAATTCCACGAAACACTCTCAAATATACTTATGTAAAATTCATATATTTCAAATCAAACTCATACTTAAACATATATAAAACCTGACAAAAAACCCACAGTTTCAACACAATAGCATAAACACAAAGGGTGGCAAAGTAGAAACAAAAAAACAAAGGGCAGCCAGTTGTGACCCAATTTTAATAAATATAAATAAAAAAAATTATTAATCGAGTAAACTTGTGAACTATAGACCAAAATTACATTCGATCCGGCTCTAATTAGATAACCGAACTAGAAACACAAATTTAAACATAAATTCTAACATAAATTCGGGCGGGGCGGCGTGCTCGAGCGCCCTAGTTGGCGCGAGGGCGTGCTCGGGCGAGGCCGGTGCGTCGGGCTGAGACGCAGCGTGCTCGGGCACTAGTGGGGCACGAGGCTCGGGCGCCAGATCCACACGCCTAGGCGTCGGATCGACGCGCCTAAGCGCCGGGACCGGGGCGGCACGGAAACTGCCCCTAGGACCGCCGCGCCATGCCGGCCAGTAGCCGCCGCGACGTCATCTGCGCAGTCTCACTCTTCCCCTTTCTCTTTGCTGCTGTTCTGGAAAGAACACTCTAATGCACAGAATATCTGCGGTAAAAGATAATCTGAACGACATGATACCTTTCTTCTTATCTGTTCTTGGTTGGTTTTTGTGGCCTTTCTGGGTGAAAATAAAAGTGCTTGATAACGTGTTTTGAGTAGAATGAAGAACAGTGAACACAATATTTACTGTTAAACTGAACTGCTTTATTAATGAATGATTTACATGTATTTATAGACATGAAACAACACAACAACATTGACGGACCCGTCGGCGCCAGGCGGACGCGTAGGGCGCCAGGGACGCAGCGGCGCTGAACAGGCGCCTGGCTCCTAGCTGCGATGGTCTAAATGGAGAGGTTAATCCTAACATGCACAAACGCCGCACATACCTACGCACGTTAACAAAATTGGCATATGCGTAGAGGCTACCCGCTACCGGCCTACCGCCGAGAGAGGGAGGCTGCCGCGCAACGTTCGTTTACAAGCGCTTTTCTTCTGCGCGGCCCACGCCCAAGAAAAAAAGCCAGAAAAACTCGCGCACCGGCCCGCCCGCTCCAAAGCCGCCCCGCGCCGGCGCCGAGCCGAGCCGACGACCGTTGGAGGAAGACGGACCAATCCCCATGCACGCTGCCCGAGATCTGTTTTTACTCGGCCGGCAGCGCCACTCTCCACTCCACACCTCCTACACGGCGTGCAAAAGCCTGCAAGGGATCGACGCTTCGCTTCCATCTCCTCTCTCTCGGCTCTCGCTCTCCTTCGAAGCGTCCGGCGATGGGTTGCTGCCAGTCGCGGCTGGAGCGGCAGGAGGCGGTGTCGAGGTGCAAGGCGCGGAGGAGGTACACGAAGCAGCTGGTGCAGGCGCGGAGGGACATGGCGGCGGCGCACGCGCTCTACCTCCGAGCGCTGCGGGCCACGGGGGCGGCGCTGCTGCAGTTCGCCAGCGCGGAGGCCGACCACCCGCACCCGCACGTCTCCGCGCCCCAGGCGCCGCCGTCCCCGCCTCCTCCTCCGCCCCCGCCCCCGCCACCGCCGCCGCTTAGCCCTACCCCGACCACCACCTCCTGGACGACCAACTCCTCCTCGATCAGCGCGTCCTCGATCTTGCCCCCTCCGCCGCCACCGCCAATGCCGTCCAGCTGGGACTTCTGGGACCCCTTCGCCCCATCCTCCTCCCGCTCCGCCACCGAAGACGCCGAATGGGACGATGCTGCCACCACCATCGACGCCCCCAACGCCGCGCCCGTGGTCACGGTGGCGGCCGCGGCGGCCCCGCCCCCATCAGTCGTAACCGCCACCACCACCACCTCCACGGCCAGCGGGCTCACCGTCGTCGCGGTGCCCCGCTGCGCCGCCGGGAGGAAGAACCTCGCAGAGATCGCTACCGAGCTGGACGAGTACTTCCTCAAGGCGGCTGACGCCGGCGCCCGCGTCGCCGCGCTGCTCGAGCCTCCTGACACCAACCAAAGCCTCCCAGGCAAGACAATCTACAAATCAATTCCTAGATTAAGCCCCATCTTCTTCACATTTCGCTTTTTTTCTGATAAATTATTTGTTGCATGCAACGGGTTCGACTAATGCTGCAGGTAAGGTACTGAATTACGGCAGGAACTTGAAGCCGATGGGATGGTCATGGAGCGGCGGAGGGTATGGAAAAGGTGGCAATGGTTTCTCAAGATTCGGAAGAGTAGACGATGGAATGGGCAATGGCGGTGGCAGTGGAATTCTTAGCCATTCATCCACCGTGGAGAAGCTCTATGCCTGGGAGAAGAAGCTGTTTCTTGAGGTCAAGGTATTTTCTTTCATCTTTAACTTTTATTAACAGCTGCTTGAACTTCTTGAAGTATCAAGAACAGACAGAATAGTCGAAATGTACTGCTCGGTTAGATCTCAGTGAGTGAATTGTTTGGGCTTTTGAGGAGCAGCCCTTTTCCGAACTGAAAATTGCAATGGCACATTTCCAACTTTCAATGGGTTTGAGCAGTATAACATGGATTCCATGGGGTGGCCATTGGTTTTGTCTGAAGAAAAGCAGCTAGTGGGCACAAGTACTAGTAATGAGCAATGCACATGTATACTGCTCACTTTGTTTCTTCCATGTAGCACTTGTTTTTCCGTGTGTCGTCACTCGTCAGTACTCAGTAGCGATTGTTTTAGTTTCTTTGCCATTCGAATTTTTGTCGTGTTTGATCATCTGTAGTAAGCAATCATGAAACTTGGCTTTATCTATAACTTTAAAGATAGAAATCCTTCTGGTCCTTTTGGTAGGATTTACTTATCAAAGATTTCTATTCACTTTCTCTGATGGCACAACTGGTGCAGAGTTATGAAGGGTTTAAGCAGGAACATGATAAGAAGATGGGGCTATTGAGAAAGCAGGAGGTAAAAGGTGTGGACTACCTGAAGATGGAGAAGAACAAAATGGAGATCGAAAGTCTGGATTCCAAGATGCTTGTTGCCACGCAGTCCATCGAAACCACCACTTCTGAGATAATCAGGCTGAGAGAATCCGAGCTATTTCCTCAGCTTCTTGAGCTGGTTGCAGGGTTCGTGCAATGATTCCTTCACCCTCTATTCTGTCGTACCATATGCATCTAGCGGTAGTCATGGACGATTCACTTGTTATCTACTTCCACTTGCATCTGTCGTTTTGCATGTTTGCATATGAGCATGGTTGTGTGATGACTGTAGCGGCTGGGCACATAATGGACCATACTACGACTTTGCCATGCTTGATTTAGTGGCAATGGTTCTTTACTCTTTGCTTCTACCAACCATAGCTCACGCCTAATTGTTGTTGTTTCTCTTCATGTAAAAGTACCTTTGCCACTGTACAAGTCACCTTTCACTGATATGGGTCAGGCTTGAAGATGTGGAGTTTGGATAGAGCAATGCAGTAGTGTAGTAGCTGGTGGGATCTTCACGTTTTGACTGTTCTGGCTTCTGACTGAATCTCTTGTTCATTGATTTGGTCAGGCTAGGCCTGTCCATGGGATCTCCTAGTCATCATTGCTCGATCTAGCTGACATCTTTGGGTAATGGTAACGTAAGTTACTTATACATCAAACTTTTGAAGTGTTTGAAGTATTGTTGTTTGCCATGTGGTTGGCTTGACGTTTTGTAAGTTTGATGGTCCGCAGTGCTGCTGGCTAGTTCGGTGTTTCTGGGAGAACATTAGTTCTCCAAAGAAGAGAAAGGCACTTTATCCCTTTAGATGTGTTCGAGAAAAAACTTTATCCCTTTTGATATCCGTTTCTCAGAGGGATCTCTGAATATATTTCATGACTACATTAGATTGGAAGTGTGCATTTAAATTTAGGGCCTGTTTGGTAGCCAGCAATCCTGGCCAAACAAAGCCTTTGGGAATATTTTGCTTCATCAATGAGGAAAACTTGTTCTAACAAATAATTTAGTGGCAAACATACTCTCCTCATATGCCTTTTTTCTTCAATAATATGGCGGGCTAAGAAACGTAAATTTTGATTGATATGTCCTGTTATGCCCCAACCAATTTAAGAAAAATGCAGTAACATAACCCAGCAATACCCTACCCAACTGTGTTACTGAAGTGGTCTCCCTATATATCAGTACTCTCGGTGTATGACATACAGTCAGTTGCATTACTTATTTTCTGGTAAGAACCTTTCCGTTATTCAGTAGCATGCCTATGTTTTTCCATTCTCATTCATGTTTCTTCTTTTTATGAATGAAATCCAGCTTGATGAGCATGTGGAGGGGCATGTATGAGTGTCATCAAGTACAGACCCACATGGTGCAGCAGCTCGAATACCTCAACAACTCCTTGAGCACTAACCCAACTTCTAATGTCCACCGGCAAGCAGCTCTACAGCTTGAGATCGAGGTCGACAGATGGTACTCAGCATTTTGCAGTCTGGTTAAGTCCCAGAGAGACTATGTCTACTCATTGACCGGGTGGCTTCGCCTCTCCCTATTCCAGTGCCAACATGATCCGCTCAGCAAAGCTCATCAAAACTCTGATATCTACAGCTTGTGTGAGGAATGGCAGCTGGCCATTGACCGAATCCCTGACAAGGTGGCCTCAGAAGGGATCAAAACTCTCCTGACAGTCATACATGCTGTTGTTGTTCAACAGGCTGAGGAACAAAAGCAAAAGAAGAGGTCAGAGTCTGCATTCAAGGAACTGGACAAGAAGGCAGAGGAACTGAGATCTCTAGAGTCCAAATATGGACCATATTCAGGTGCTGAAGGTTATGGAGATATGTCACGGAAGTCGCCAGTATCAGACAAGCAGGCAAAGGTGGAGGCTTTGAGATGTCGGGCAGATGAGGAAAAGAGCAAGTATGAGAAGAGCATTGGGGTCACAAGAGCAATGACCTTGAACAATCTTCAGACGGGCTTTCCTAACGTTTTTCAGGCGATGACCGGATTCGCCAGTGTTTGCATGGAAGCGTTTGAGTCGGTGTACAACTTCAAGAGGTCAGACTGCATCCTTGATGCGAAAAGGCTATTGACCTGATACATTGTCTCATGTTGGTATTTGGTAGATCACTGTATAAAGTGTATACAGTTCTAGATTTCCAGTAGAAACAGCAGGTGGAAGAAGAATTTAATTTGCAGCCATCTTTTGTCTTTTATCATGTTATTATGGCACTAGATTAGGCAGGCACAGAAATGCCTTGAGTTCATTTACTCGCTGTGAACGAACTTGAGGCCTTGTTCGTCCTCTTTTTTGGGTAGCTCTGTAATCGAAATCTGGCAATTTCAAGGGCCCTGGTTTTGGAATCAGATTGTTTGTGATGGAAGCAGATTGCAGTACAAGCCTGGCCCGAGGCACGACATGGTTTGTTAGGCACGACTGGTTTAGTAGGCCGTGCTGTGTTGGCTTGTGTGTCATGCCTTCGGCTTAGGCATGACTTAGCGGCCACTCATGCCATGCTGGGCTGGCACAGCTCGTTAGTGGCCCAGGCTCGTGTTAGCTCGTTATCTCAGAAACTAGAAAAAACAGAAAATTTATTCTGATTTTTTTTCAAAAAAAATTGAATTTATTTTCAAACAGACTCAAACGACTCTTCTCAACGGGCACCAGGCGAGCGGCAGGTGTGAGGCGTCGAGGCATCAAGCGGCAGTGGGTCTAGGGCGGCAGCAGGATGCACCGACTTAGGTGCATGCGCCACGCGGGCAACGGCTAGGTGTGCGACACTGGCGCGTATGCGGCGCTAGGCAGGAATCTAAAAAGCTGGGCGGGAATCTGTGAAAAGTATGCGGGCCGTGTGGGCTGTGCCATGCCACGGGCCATGTCATATTGGCCAGCTATAGTAAATGTGTCGTGCCATGTTGACCCGACATGACGGGTCTGACCTAGATGGATCGTGTCGGCACGGCCCACGGGCAATCATGTCAGGCCGTGCCTGAGGCGTGAGCAGTGCACGTGTGCCTGGGCTGGCACGACCACGTATAACTATTTGGACAGGTAGAACTATAAAATTATTTAGAATTTATATAATAAAATAAAATATTTTAAAGTTTTATTTTATTTTAAAATAAAAACAAGATGATTAAACTAAATATCTTCGGTCTAACTAAACTATAAGAATTTTTTAATTTGAAGTTGTGATTTAAAATGAAAAAATTCGGTATATGCCCTCCAACTAGATGAGAATCTAGGATTTGCCCTCATTTAGTGTCTAATTGATTATATGCCTCTTTTAGTGTGTTTGCTTCAGTATATATCTTTTTTATACTTAGTATAAATTTGGTATATCACTGTATAGTATAGTGTATTTTATCTTCTAAATGACTACTTTACCCCCGTGTACAAATGAGGCACAGCACAAAGGGAGGGCGAGGACGGCGTGCGGCCAGAGTGAGGCGGTGAGGGACAGGGCAGCGCACGGCTAGGGCGAGGCAGCAAGGGCTAGGACGTGTGGCCGCCAGGGAGAGGGCGGGCGGCAAGGCGCGCGGCCGCCTAGGTGAGGGCGCACTGCAAGGCGCGCGACCGTCGGGGCGAGAGCGCGCGGCCACCTGGGTAAATAGGTCATTTCAAGTGACAGAATACATAGAATACAATAAAATATAATGAAAATGTACAAAAGGGATATATACTAAAGCAAAATCACGGATATATAATCAATTAGACACTAAAGGAGGACAAATCCTAGATTCTCATCTAGTTGGAGGGCATATCCTAAATTTTCTCTTTTAACAAGGGTGGATTGCACTTTTGGACAAGAGAGGGAGAAAAAGAAAAGGCATGGAAGATGTTTTGAAACAGAAACAAAACAGCAAACATTACACAAGATTTTCAAAAATCCACAAAAGCAAAAACAAATTTAAAAATAGATCTAATTTTAGGCTATTACAACACGAGATGTAAGTCATATGGGTGGAGTTGATGTTATACACGCTATGCCGACGCGTAGCAGTTCAGTGCGATGCTCACTTTTGATCTCACATTGGCATGATTTAGGGGGTGCGTTTTCCTCTCATGCTCATAGAGGAAAAGACATTGCTCGCAATGACGATGATGATAGTATCACAAATGATGAGTCCACCCACAACCCTAAGAGGTTGAGGTGATTGGACAATCGTAGCTCGTCGATGCACTCGTTGCATCTCAACCTACTTTTCAATCAGTTTTTTCGTTAAAAAGCTAAAAACTAAACCAAACAAGTATTAAATGAAATAAACTTTTTCAACCACAACAGCCTTTTATCACTAAAAAAATAAAAATTATGTGATCTCTTTGTTTGTTTATATGAACTTATTATATTTGCTGTTAATTGAGAGATAAAATCATTGTTTCCTATTGTTGAACATTATTGAATTATTCTATTGTAGATCCACAACAATTCTAACCAAATAACTTCATAGTTTTTTCATAATTTATAACTCATATCAGTTTTTTTAAAATCTACAGCTCAAATAAATACATACTAAGTATATCAAATAAGGCCAGTAGATAGGTATACTCCCTTGCCGCCGTATGCACCAATTTGTTTAATCAAGTTGCTAATATTTCAATACTTCAATTGACTATTTATATGAATAATGCATGTTTCATACGGCAAATAATAACCACTTAGTTTAAGTGTCGAATCATCGAATCTTCCTTTCCGTGCAAAAGAAGGGGTTTGGTGCTCAAGGGTTTTTTAAAAAAGGTATCTTTATTAATCTGGTGCAAGAACTGGCAACAGAAAGGAAAATGCAGTAAAACCCTCTTGTCACTGGGGAAGATAACTGTACCACGAATGATCAATCGTTTCGCTCAACAACCAGAAACCGACCCCTATCCACATTCTCCATTATTTTTTGACAAAAAAACAACCAGGATAAATATACAACGCAGTCTCCTCTCTAAAATGATAGTGTAGCCTATTAGTATACAGAAGTACTGACGTTCCATAGTGGGAAGAATCAGCTGTCACAGAATGCACGAAGGGTTTCGTCCAGGGCATTGCAGTCGTAATCGCCAGTAAAAACACAGCTTCCGAGAGGTCCTTTCAGGAGGATGAGCCTCAACAATCCATCAGCAACCTTCTTATCGACCTGATTCAGTCATTCAAGAATTCAATAAGGCTGTTTTTCAATGGGGAAAAAAAGAAACTTGAGATGTCCAAGCATACAAGTTCTCCTCCTATACCAATGCATAGAACAGCATAAAACAAGAAACACGACGATTTGTTCCGTGACAAAAGCTTGTCCACTTTGTAACACGTCAAGGTACGAAGGTACTTACAGCCATAATACTTTTGAACTTCTCCACTGTCATAGCCCCTGGAGATGCAATAGGAAGCTTGGCTTTCTCTAGTATGTCAATTACCCGTTTTTTTATTGACTCATCTATCCAACCTAAGCGGTGAGACATGTCAGCTGCCATAACCTAGGGTGGTGGAATCATAGAACAGAAGCAAAAAATAAGTAACGAAACAATACAATTTCATGGGTTCTGGTGCTATTAATATCCATGTGTTCTTACTGTTCCAGCTGCAACAGCCTCCCCATGGAACCATGCTCCATAGCCACTCCCTGTTTCTATAGCCTGGAAATTGAAGAAAGTGATCAGGAAATCATATGCGCTTCATAAAACAAACTGTTGAGGTTAGGTTATGCAGTTTCTGATGGCCATCTATTTGCATTAAGAGTGATGTATTATTATACTAATTGTGGCCAGGCGGCCACAATAGCATGTCAGCTCTAGATTGCATAGAGTAAAAATACTATTTTTTGACAGAAGATGTAAATGATATAATAAATTAGTTGTGAAAGAAAATTCAGATTTTACATTGTTGTAGCCTTTTATTTTGCATAAACTGATGTAATTTTAGGATAAAGTAATGTAGTTTGGGAAATTGCTATATACTATTTAGAATATGTTCATGAATCCTGACTTAAGCAACAAAGTTCAAGAACTCTTTCTAACTCTAATATGCATCAAATATGAAACACAAGAAAATCCTCATCAACATTTAAGCATGAAGAGTAAATATGTACTTTTACCAGCCCAGCAACTCATACAAGTACTAAACATGGAGTATATCATAATGTTTATCAAAATTAGTTCAGCATAAAATCAACAATGATTGATGATAATACATACATGACCAAATGTATGACCAAGGTTAAGTGTTGCTCGTAGACCGCTTTCCTTCTCATCCTGTGCAACCACTTCAGCTTTGTTTTCACATGATCTCTTAATAGCATAGGCCAGAGCACTTGGTTCTCTACAAGTAGGAAATAAGATCAATAAGTGGGGGGAGCTATTGTCCATACTTCAACATTATCCTGCTTAATATGATACTGTAAAATCTGAACTAGACTGTGCAAACCTTCTTCCTAATTACAATTCAGAGTTATCTGAGCTAACATGGTAATGTAAGAACGGGTAGTTCTACGGTGCTATGTTTGCTTATTAAGCAGCACAAAATCACCAAAGGAAACAGATCAGAAAAAGCAAACTACTGAGCTAAGTTAGCAGGGTAACACAACACTTGTGATACTCTATTCAGTCAAACTATTAACTCTATTCCTCTTCTTCTTCTTCAAAGGATCAAAGCCTTTCAATCCCAAGCAAGTTGGGGTAAGGCTAGAGTTGAAACCTAATACTGGGTTTTATCTCCATTTGAGTGGCTAGGTTTTCCATTGTCAAGCCTATCACAACCTTTTAGGGATAAAAAAACTTCCCAAATTTTGGATCAAACATGTTAATTCATATGGTTGCTTAACTCAACAATGAACCGGTTCGACAAATATAAATACAAAGAAAAAACATGCTTCCAAAAATGGGATGGGATGTAATCCAGAGCACCAAATATTTCGATCTGAGTGGGTAAATGATATAAAACTTCAAATAATCCACAGGTCTAATGCAGCTGCACACTTTTATACACTGGCTATTAAATTGAAATACCATTTGATAACACCAAATGACAAAACATGATTAATACCTTGCTAATAATGATGCCAAGTTCTTCTCTTGCCATTCGAAGAATGGTGCATCTCTTATAAGACCATACTTCACCACCTCAGCTATGCCTGAAGCCAGCTCCCTGTCAGGCAATGTATTTAGGGTATCGGTGTCTATGAGTACACACTGCGGCTGGTAGAATGCACCGATTAAGTTCTTCCCCAATGGATGATTAATGCCAGTCTTCCCTCCAACAGATGAATCAACCTAAATCAATTCATGCAGCTGACCGTTAGCATCAAGCCAGATGTACCCAACTGTAGTAAATATCTAAATCAAGCTTAGGACCTGGGCCATCAGAGTAGTCGGTATCTGTATGAAATTGACACCACGTAGGAATGCAGCAGCTGCAAAGCCACACATGTCCCCAATAACACCACCTCCCAACGCAACAAATGTACAACGCCGGTCCAGCCGGGACTCGACTGCCTTGTCGAACACCTTCATCAGTGTGTCCTGCAAACCACGAGCAGTTAAACTACACCCAAATGAACTCAAACACGACTTGCAGTCTCTCCGAACGCTGAACCACACGCTCACCATGTCCTTATACTTCTCGCCGTCCGGCAGGATCACGCTCTCCACCGACACATTCGGGTTGTCGTGGGTGAGCACCCAGGTGACCTTCTCAAGGTAGAGCGGAGCGACGGTTGTGTTGGTCACCACCAGAACCCTCTTCCCATGCACATGCCTGCGCAGGCAGCTAAGACATCAGGATCACGAAATGATCACACCAATTCACCAATCGAGCAAAATATTTGTGATTTCGCGTACCTCTGCAGCAGGTCGGGCTCGTTGAGGAGGCCGGCACCGATGTAGATCGGGTAGCTCCGGTCGCCGAGGTCGACGTCGACCACCGTGGAGACCCTAGACGCCGCCGGGGGCTGCATAGCAGGAGCGGCGCTTGCGACGACACGGTTCCGGAGGGGCCTCGCTGGGGAAACGCGGAGGGGAGTGCATGGGGTGCGCGACGGCGAGGGGAGGGAGGCCACGGCAGGATTATAGCGGGCGCGGCGGGTGGAGATAGCCGAGCAGGAGGAGGACGCGGCACCGGCAAGGAGAGAGGAGGCGGCGGTCGCCATGGGGAGGTGGAGTTGGGAGACGGCGACGGCGGGTGGCAGCTAGGCGGCGGACAGCGGTGGTCGTGTCTGACGGAGCGGGGATTTGAGGCGGGCGGAGTGGAGGGGTTGGTGGGAGACTAGGAGAGGAGGCCATGGGGAGGCAGCGGAGTCTATCTGGACCGTTGGTTTGAGAGATTGGACGGGTGAGATGGAGCGGAGGTTGGTTGGTGGGGGCGGGTGGCGCGGCCATGGAGGAGGTGGTTGGCGCCTGGCGGAGATCGGGCTTCGGGATGACGGCATGGGTGTCGCTGACAGGTAGGGTCCGTGGGTATTGGGAGGCTTATCATTTTGTGTCCTCGACCCAACTTAACAGTCATAACTGGACCGTGTGTTGAGTGGATCTTATGCCCTATTTAGATTCCGTCGACTAACACTTAGTAACTAAATTTTAGCTATAGTCTATTTAAATAAATAAATAATTAATTAATTATTAGCTCCTTAATTAACTATGAGCATCTCTAAGAAATATTTTAAATTTTATTTCCTAAAATTTAATATAGGAATCATCCTATCCCTACTATTCCATAAACACTAACTTGATCCACGGCAGTTTCCCTTTATTTTCAATCCCTATTTCGTCAGATCCATATTTGGCGACGAACTGGTGACCAGGAGGCGCGCGGCGGCCTCCGTCCTCGACGGGACCATCTGCTTCGGGTTAGGTAGAAGACAGCAGCCACCGGCGTCAGCCTCCCACAGCAGGCCCCATGTCGCCTCTTGCTAGCCTTGAGGCCGTCCTCGTGGAAGCCGTACCCCTGGTACACATCGTAAAACCACATGTCCTGGCTCCCCTGGACGCGGTGGAGCTCCTGCGCGGCCACGGTGACGAGCACTGACGGCACTGGGTGGCTGGTGTTTCACTTGAGCAGGACATGGTCCAGCACGCGGGGAGGGTTCAGTGTCACTAGGAATGTCTGCTCAGAAGCCTTAGATTCAGAATGTTCTAGCAATGTATGTCAATACATCCACGAAAGTTCGAATTCAAATTCAAGTTTTTGACTAGTTTTCTCTTAAAAAGAGAATTCTTTTACAAGTAGGTAGTTTGATTAGTTTTTGGTTAACAATTACCTGAAGCAGATTGAGCCAGTAGGTAACGCAGACGACATTGCTGCCTTGCTGGTCGTCCCTAGAAAGTTCCAGGCGCAGGCGCTCCACGCCGACGCATTCCGTGGCATCAACCTTTTGTCGCAGTGGAGGTTTATGTCGCTGAAGCCCTTAAGCTCATCAAATTTGAGCAGATGTCTTTAAATATCCATGTATATCTTTGCATTGATGTCTCTGATACATTGCCAATATATTTAAGACTTGATCAGATTGGTACATTGATCTCCACATTTCTCCACAAAACAGCATAGGCTTCACAATCTCAACATCAGTTCTGTCAATTTATTACATTTCTATTGTACAGGCTATAGAAAACAACAAGCTTGACGAATGGGCCTAATAGCCTTGATACTTATGTGAAACAGACAAATCAGGTTTTTGCGAGTTACCCTCCAGATTTACCTAGTGAACAAAACAGACATCGCAATCTCAACATCAGACACATCAAATTGATTGATTTCCAGTGAATTAACTCCTAAATCACACTCGTACACAACAACTTTTTCTTTAAGTAAAACAGCAAGTATATTACTTGTCTTCTTTAAGATCAATCTTGTAGTGTTAATAGAGAGATCTATAGATTATAGAATACCTGAAACAGCATGAGCATTCCTCCTCACCAGCGACTCAATCATCCTCTCCTCGTCCCGCAAATCCAAATTCCTGCTGGCGCCTCCCCACCGCTGCCTTCTCATCCTCTCTATGCCATCGTCCAGGCAGGCTGAGCGCTGGGGAGGGTGGGATGCGGGCGGCGCGCTGGGGAGAGTGGGGTGCGGCGGCACGCTGGGGAGGCGGGGTACGGCGGCGCGCTGGAGACGGTGAGGAGTAGGCGACGCGCTGGAGATGGCGGTAGGAGTGAAAAAAGACGCGCGCGAGGAGAGAACGACGCTAGCGAAAATAAGGAACGAGCAGTTTAATCCCATTTTTGAGATAGATAAGATAGGATTTAGAAAATGGTTTAAGAAAGAGAGTCGAATAGGAGCAACTTAATTTTTCTTTAAAATCCTAAATTTTAAATTTAGGGTGTTTAATAGGAACTCTCTTTTGAAGATGCTTTAATAATTAGTCTAAAAAACAAACTAATTTAAACCAACAGAGGTTCTGAACTCTTTTGCCCCTATTATCCCTTTAGCCCATTAGCCCATCAGCCCATCGGTCCATCCAAGCTCCTGCTAGGCGCGACCAGGGCGTCGCCCGGCCGCCGCCGCAGCTGCTCTCTGTCTCCGCTCGCCGTCGGTGGCCGCGCCGACCGCCGCACGGACATTCCCGCACGCGGACGTGGGCGCCGCCGATCCAAGCACGCCGCCCAGGCCTCTGGAAGCGCCGACCTCCGCTCGGCGTTAAACCCCGCTCCGCCATTCGAAAAAGAGACCACGAGTGGCAACCGCAGCAACCCCCTGGTGAGGAGTCCTCTGTTCTCGTTCTCCTTCCACCGTTCCGCTTCCCAGAATCCAAGCCCCCAAACCTTGTTCCTATGCTGCGTGAGATTTCTGTGCTGTATCGGAGTCTAGATTTGGTTTCCGCTTGCTGCGTTTGATTTCCTCTCTTCGTGTTGCGTTTCGTTGCTGTACCTGCGGCAGGGAATCATTGTTCGACGGGCCCTCTGCATTTAGTTCACAAGTTCTGTACTCCTAGCGATCTCTGCCTTCCGTATATTTTTCAGTGAAATGTGGTTACCGTGCTAAGGACTTTTGTTTTAGCTAGATGGTACTCGTATGCAGTGATTATGGATTGCTGTGGTTGAAATAGTTATTCTGGAGCTGGTTTGTCTTGAGTTTTGAGGGCTTAGCACTTGTTTAATTAGACTGCCATTTTGAGATAAGCATGTTGAGAACACTGTAGCGCGATGATTACTAGTAGGGATGAAATTGTCTTTTTCCAGCTATAAGTCCAAAGTATCCAAACTAATTTTTAGCCAACTAGCAATTAGCTTTAGCTAACAATTAATTTTAGTCTATCTAACGAGGCCTTAGTCATCCCAATAAGATCTGATAGCGTGAAACTTGTTTTAGCTGATGGAAGCCTCAGCTCTGATCACGAAATTTTTGATAATTTGTTACTCTTAATATGTGCACTTTGATTATGATGCTACTTCTGATGCTGACATGTAGGACCACCTAAATCAATAAAAGTGGATCTAGATAGCAAAAATACGAAGTCACTTTTTGAGAGTGGCAAATTCTCACATCTCTCTGATCACTGCCCTCAAAGTGGTCGCCTCCGCCTCCCACCCCGCCCCCCTCTTCGCCCGCGTCGACGACCGCACCTCCCGCCCGCTTCCCCCCTCGTCGACTCCGCGCGGGTTCACATGACCGCCCGCGTCGCGGCCGCGGTGGCGGTGCCCCTCGCCGCCGCCGCCGCCGCGCTCCGGAGTGGAGCTTCACGAAGAAGGGCACCGTTGTCTCCTACGACGAGCGCTCTCTCATGATCGATGGCAAGATGGACCTCTTCTTCTCCGGCGCCATCCACTACCCTCGGAGCCTGCCCGAGATGTGGCCCAAGCTCATCAAGCTGGCCAAGCTAGGTGGCCTCAACACCATCGAGACGTACGTCTTCTGGAATGGCCACGAGCCCGAGCCCAGGAAGGTAATCATCTCTGTCAGTAGATTCCATACTCCATAATGGCAAGAAATGCAAAATTTTGACCTTGCAGCCATTGTTACTGGTATGTTTACGGCGGATTCGTGCCATCTGTTGCATTGCAGTACTATTTCGAAGGCAGGTTCAACTTGATCAGGTTCCTCAAGGTGATCCAGGATTATAATATGTATGCAATTGTGCGCATAGGGCCGTTCATCCAGGCAGAATGGAACCATGGGTTAGTGTGGCAGATTAAACTTACTGTATTTTGCAATTTTGATAATCTCAGTGCATGGTTGATCTATTTTCCTGCACATTTCCCATTGGTTTGCCTTATTGGCTTGGGGAGATCGGCCACATTATATTCAGGGCTAACAATGAGCCTTTCAAGGTAATCATAGACTTGCAAGTCTGGTATACCATTGTGGTGAAAGTGTTTTTCACGCTGATGACGGTTGGTTTTCTCCTGAAGAAGGAGATGGAGAAGTTTGTGAGGTTCATAGTGCAAAAATTGAAGGATGCGGAGATGTTCGCGCCTCAAGGAGGACCTATCATTCTAGCACAGGTCACTTAAATTTCACCATCATGAATCATGATGCCATTTTACTAAGTTGGTTTATGTGCTCTGTACACCGTACTTGCTCATATTTACCCATAATTTGCTCAAATATGACAGATCGAGAATGAGTATGGGAATATCAAAAAGGATCATGCAATAGAAGGTGATAAGCACCTAGAATGGGCGGCTCAAATGGCCATTAGCACGGCGACAGGAGTTCCCTGGATTATGTGCAAGCAATCTTCTTCTCCTGGAGAAGTGGTAACTTTCTAATTATCTCAGTGCCTATCCCATAATTAGCAATAAAATGGTATATCCAAAAGGTAGACAAAAGCTTGTATTACTTCATTTCAGTCCTTTAATTTGTGTATCCCTTAGATCCCTACCTGCAAAGGAAGGCACTGTGGAGACACATGGACTCTACGTGACAAAAACAAGCCTCGCTTATGGACTGAGAAAGTGAGAATTGGACTACACAGTAAGTTCGTTCCATACATGACACTGTATTTGTTTGCTAAATTTTTTGCTGAGGTTGCTACTTATCGAATGGAATGGAGTATGTAACCGTGATGCTCTGATCGTCCAATCGTGTTATTGCATGGTTCTAGTATGCAATTTCTGGTATCCTTGTATTGATATTGGGCTTATTGGCAGCACTATGACTGTAAAATCACATGGTTACTGAATGTGGATCTAAGAAAATGTGTTGGTTTCAGAAGACACACTTATCATCTGTCAATTCATCAAAATTAACATTAAAAGAAGTAATTTCTGGTATACAAAATGAGACTTTTTTATTCCATTTCCCTCCTTGACTGACTCTGTTTACAGATACCATATTCCCCGAGCATTCTTGAAGCCCAAGGGGAACCTCTTGGTTATATTCGAGGAGGAGCTCGGCAAGCCAGACGGCATCCTCATCCAAACGGTGAGGAGAGATGACATCTGCGTGCACATCTCGGAGCACAACCCAGCTCAGATCAAGACGTGGGAGACGGATGGAAACCAGATCAAGCTCATAGCCGAAGATCACAGCACCCGGGGCACCCTGACCTGCCCCCCGAACAGGACCATTCAGGAGGTCGTCTTCGCCAGCTTCGGCAACCCAGAGGGCCCGTGCGGCAACTTCACC
>KE371994.1:623473-633750 GCA_000418225.1 Zizania latifolia
GCCTCGGCAAGGAGTCCTGCGTGCTGCCAGTGGTGCACTCGGTGTACGGCGCGGACATCAACTGCCCGGCGACAACGGCCACGCTGGCACTGGTGAGTGACGCCTTGTTCCAGTTTGGTTCGAGGAAATCGCATCGACGCGCCTTGGGCGCACGCCTGTTGCGATTAAAACAATCTGGAAGAGACATGCATTCCACCTGGGGATCACCGGGGGAACTAACATGCAGAGTGCTGATCGACTCGAGGATGTTCTCAATTCCTAACCCTCTCCCTCTTTCTTCTTGCGTAGTACTGATTATGTAGATGTTGAAATCATAGCCATCATTAGGTTGGCAGAGTAAGTTAATTAGTTCAGTTTGCTCTAGCTACATTGACACTTCGTGCACCGATAATTTGAGCATGGCAGGTTGACACCAATGGCCTCAAACTGATGCATGCTTGCGAAATGATATATTGGGCCAGCCGGGACACGATTACCATGTACGTGCAGGGCATATTAGTTTGCCGAAATGATATCTTAGAAAGTGCTCCTCTGTCTCATAATACAGGGCCGAATGATTCAAATTTTGTTCTAAAATATAAGGATTATAACATAGCTTGTCAAATAAACCAGCACTCATTTAATTTCATTCTCATCTTAGTCAATCACATTCTGGCTTCTCACATACATCTTGTGGTAAAAGCGGATCGGATAATATCTAATCTGATTCACTCTGAATCCGATTGGATTGAGGAGTGATAGTTGTTTTTAAAATTCTGATGGATTCAGATTTGCATTTTTCGGTACGGATTATTCGACTATGCCAAAATCTGGTAATCTGAACTTAACTAGACCAGCCCATGGCCCCTGACAAGTTTGTAAGCCCAAACTTGAAAACCATACTCTTTACTCCTAGATTCGCCTGTGTCCTCCAATCTGTCACAGGGCCGCATGTTCCTTCGGTAGTTGAGCGATTTCCTCTCGCAATTTCAGCAATCTACAAACTACAGGTGATGTACTCAGCTGAAGACTACCATCTATGATCCTGCTATAGTATCATATCATACTAAAATAGAATGGAGACAACACCTATGTCTTATGGTTAAAAGTTACTCGTGTAAACTACTTCTCCCGTCTCATAATATTGCAACCTAGAACCAGATTTGATATTTTGTAGTACAACGAATCTGGACAAAAACGACAGTCGTCACTGTCCAGATTCGTTGTACTACAAAATATCAAATCTGGTTCTAGGTTGCAATATTATAGGATTGATAGAGTATTTTCAATCTTACGGTGATTGCACGTCCTCTAGCATTAGTAGTTTTACTCTAGTATGTGAAGTTCTTGTTTTACTGAATTCTATCTGTAGGAGCTACAAATCTAGTACAGCCGCATCCAGTCCTGGTGAACAGTTGTCCTTACAATATAGTGAATTCTGTATGAGTTTTGCTCGCTTACAAAATCAACTAACTGCAACATGTTTTCTGTCCGTTTTCTTGCAGGTCGTTTGCATCTGGAACCTGCTGATTTGACAAAATGTAGGGCTGATAGAATCAAACAGCGGTCAGTCATCACTAGTCAGTTGATCACAGGACGCCCTCCCTGCTTTTTCTGTTGTTTCCATGAATTGTTCACATATCGTTGAGATAACCCCCCTTTGGCTCCAAAGCTCATCTGGCACATCAATTTTTCGCTTCTTTCAGTCTTTCAGATATGGTATAAAACAACTTAGCATGCACTATACCATCCTTACAACTCTCGAAACAAACCTGAAATCAGTTGTCATGTGCTGTTTCCCATTCGGCATTAGCGGCTTACGAATTACGATTGTGTTCGTGGGCAGCAAAATGAGATTAGTCAGAGAAGGGGAAGAAAAAATTCGGCATTAGCGGCTTACGATTGTGTTCGTCGGCAAAAGCAAAATGAGATTAGATAGGGAAGAAAAAAATGGGGGCGTTGCGAGAATCGAACTCGCGACCTCTCGCACCCAAAGCGAGAATCATACCACTAGACCAAACGCCCTCTGTTGAGTTTACTTTGAACTCAAGTAATATAAACATTACAATTAATTTCCCGCCAAAAGTTTGCCCTCGCTGCTTCCGAAATCCTCATTTCCCTCCAGCTCCAAGCGTCCTCCTCTTCCTCGCATCTCTCTCTCTGACTATCTCTGGATCCGGTTCCTGTGCAATCTGTAGGACGCGCAGATTCCAGTGTGCTCCACACCTCGCCGGCCGCCACTGCATACATGGCGAGCGCAGGCGACGACCTGGACCTCCTCCTGTCGCTGGAGGGGGATGGCCGCGAGGCGGTCCTCGAGACCCTTCCCTCCTCCCCCGGGCCGCCGACGGCGCCTTCACCCCTCCGAGGGCCGTGCGTCCCGGCGGCACGGACATGTCCGTGTTCCGCGACGCCGTCAAGGACTACCTCGAGGCCACCCCATCCGCCGCCGCCTCGCTCCCCAAGCGCAGCAAGCCCCCCAAATCCACCGAAACCCTCGTCGACAGCTACTCCGGCCTCCGCATCAGGAACCTGACGGCCTCGCCTACGGAGATCACCAACCGATTAGCCGACATCCGATTTGTTCGCATCTCTGCCATCAAGTACGGATCTTTGCTCGAAGCCGCCCCTTTTTTCCTTGCCATCGACCGGGTGTTGCGTGCTAATCGATTTGGGCGGGGTTCGTCTTGGCGCACAGGAACTTGGCCGGAGGCGACAGCTTCTCCGGCTGCTGGGCGACGGCGCGGGTGGTGCTTGACAAGGGCGCGCCGCGGGTGAGCGCGCAGGGGAAGGAATACAGCATCTGGAAGATGGGCGCGCTTGACGACTCCGAGGTGTCGGTGTTCCTCTTCGGCGACGCGCACGCACACAACTCCGGCGCGGCCGTCGGCGCGGTGTTTGCGCTGTTCAACGGCAATGTCCGCATGGACAACGGGGTACCTTTCTTCAATGGCATTTCGTTTTTTACCCTGCAGAATGATTCGTTCCAGAGTGATGCTGAGCTGCATGTTTCTCAGGGGAGAGGGTTCTCTGTGAGCGTCGCTCCCGTGGGGCAGATGATGAAGATTGGGATGTCTGCAGATTTTGGGATCTGCAAAGGGAAGAGGAAAGACGGGATGAGTTGCACCATGGGGATAAACAAGTATGTATTTTCTCTGCAACAGGGCAGATTCAGGATTCTAGATCAATTGTGTCGCTACAATATTTGTCAACTAACGATCACGGCTTTTAGTGGGACATTGATGTCATTAAGTAGATCATCATCAGGCTGCTATCATTAATACTGAATTAGAGAAGAGTATATATATCAACGGGTAATGTATTGTTGTCCAGTGACAACAATACCACTACAGTGGATCCGCACCTGCTCTGCAACAAGTTTAACCTGTAGGTTTGTAGTTGCATTGCTAATACTTTTCAAGAAGGTGTAGAAGCTACAGACTGCACACGCACACAAAAACCGTGACATCTCTTGCAGATAATGTATTAACAAAATTATAGTATGTGCTGATGCTGATATGATGTTAATTTCAGTTTGTTTTGGGGATTATGTTCTGATTATTGGCTATTGCAGATAACAAGTTTTAAACAATGAAAGCAAGAACACCTTTTTTCATCGTAGATCTGCCTTTACATGGTTATGTTTAGTTAGAGAACTAATAAGTAGTTCTTTGTGCATTATGTCTAAACTCTGAACGACAAGAATGGACGCACATGCCTGTTTCATGTATGTAGTTATGGGCCCCTGGTACTAACTATGCTCTGTCCATTTTCAGGCGTAAAGGATCATACTGCAAGTTTCATTTATCGGTAAGGATATTGTAATTGTCGACATTTTGCTGCTCAAAACGAATGAACATGTCAAATGATACATTTCACTTATTACCTATTGGCAGAAAACATCACAGAAGTACTCTACTGACAGAATGGAGCTTAAGGGCGGGTAGGTGAATTAGTGAACCCCCACAGGAGTATCCATTTGTCTTCTATGATGATATAATTCTGAACTTGCCTTTTTGAGCCGCGCATGACTTGCATTTTTTCAGGAACTTCAAATTTGCTTCCAAACTTCGTTCAGAAGGGATTTACATGGTCAATCCTCCCCCAGAGCGATCCAATACAAGAAATCCACTGCAACCAGTAAAAGTAATGTCAATAGATGGATTAAAAAGGGCTTTAAGGTATTAAGTACCATCCCGGATTCTACCTTTGCATGTTCTTCTGTTTGTTGACCTTTCCATCTCTTTCCTGACAGAAGTTAACTTCATTGGTGAATGAAACAATGACACAAGATATGGAAATGCTTGGCATGGAATAATATATAAACAGAAACTTTCCAGGAAATAACCATTGTATTAAACCATGATATAGTTTAAAATAGCACCAGTTACTCTGTTAAATAGGTTATGTATTAATTCTGATTTTATTTTGCAGTAATGCAGACAAAGTGACTACTAAGAACCAGTCTCAGGGTATAAGATTCCTTTCCCATGTTACAGGTACAAAACTACCTTTCCCCTTCAGTTTACTGTTTTAGTAGTTAAACGAAAGTAACACCAACTTAAAGAAAAATATATTGTGGCTGCTTTACAATCAAAGTTGATTTTCCTTCGCAACCAATCAGGTAACATGGAATCGAGTTTCTCATCCGATACTTCCAACAGTCCACATAAATCAAGGTTCAGCTCATGCAAAAGGTTAATCCACAAACTCACAACATGCCCCTAGTTTGCTTACAGTGGCCTTCCTTCTCCGGTATGAAGCAATTGTATTAAACTGAGCAAGCTTCAGCTTCACATACATGTAGGTCAACATCTTGTAGCACCAAAGTACAAGCCAAACCAGGATTGCAAAAGCAAGAACAAGATAACAAGAAAATGAAAATGACTTGCCCTCCAGAGTAAACAATTGATCTTGATGATGTCAGCTCAGACGACGAGATTAGCATAGTGCTGAGACGCTGATAGGCGATAGTCGAGTTGATAGTCTAGTTACAAGATGCCCCTGTGTACTCCAGCAACGCGTAAACAGGGGCATCTTGTAAGTTTTCACGGCATCTCTGTATTTAGGAGTCCTAAGGTTCAACCATGTTTGTAGCTCAACATGTGTTGAAACTTTATTGGATGCCCTGTTTCTGTATAATTGCTTGATTCTTTGTTTAGGAATCCACTACCAAATTTTTGTAGTACAAAACCAAACCGGCCATAGAAGTCCATGAGCTTGAATTGGTTTTCACAATGGTGAATTAAATGTGAGCCAAAATAGGTTGGCCGGGTGAATGCTAGGTATGCCCTTAATCCCCATTCAATATAGCTGCTCGGTTGAGCTGATCGCCGGATTATCGTGACACATTTTCCAAACACCTTAATCTACTCGGTGACAATATAATCTTGTGTTTGATTAAATGGAATAGGTTTGTCTTAATTTTTTGTTTGGTTAGAGAGATCGATGAATAGGGGTGAAGCCAATTATAACACCATTAGCAACAGTAATAAGTGGGGCCCACTGTCATCCTCCGTACCTTCTCCTCTCCGCCTCGTCCACCGGCGGCCCTCGTGCTCCCCGGCCACTCCTGCCCTGTACCTTCTCCTCGCTGCTCCCCATCTCTCACTCTGCCATGGCCATTAGCACAAGAAGGGCGCTCTTGCATTGGTGCAGCCACGTGGCGTTGAGGAGGGGGTGGAACACGAAGGCCTCGTCGACGTCGGCTTAGATCTGAAGGTTGAGAAGCAGCGGGACGGAGGACGGTCGTCTCCTCCACCTTGGCCAAGAGCGCAACGTAAGCAACGGTGGCGAGGCGCGACATCCAGGGCTGGATGCCGAGCCGCAGCGTGGCACCGAGGAAGCATCGGTCGAGGTAGGCAATGGTGAGCGCGACCGTGAGAGAAGAGAAGCCCAGCCTTTCTGTGGTACGCAGCACCCACCAGACCACCGCCTCCTGGCCTGCGCTGCCGGCATAACTGTCCTCATCTACGAGAACGACGTCCTCCTTCCCCCTGAACGCCTTGAACAGCTCCGACAGCTCGTCGCCCCAACCTCGCTCATCCCCGTCCCGGCCTCACCTAGCCCTGTCCCAGCCTCGCTGGTTTTCTGGTGACAGCGCCATGCACATCTAGCGGAAATATTTTCTCCCGAGAACATCCCAAAACTAAACACCAAAAAAAAGAGGTCATTCCATACCGTCCCACCAACCAAACACCACCAAAAAGTAGTGATGTTGTTTTTGAGCCCGGGGTTGTAAAAACTTGTGTGGCTGCCAGTGTGAATTCATGAAAACTGACAGCCACCAGAGAACAGGCACACCGCTATAACACCAAGTATATCAGACCCCAAGTCCCACCTGGAGCCCCAGTCCCAGTGAAGCATTACCTGCAACAGAGCAGAGCTGGGAGAGCGTCGCCTAGTTCAGAACGAGCTCTGAACTTAAGGCAACAACAGTAGAGGTTTTCTCAAAAGTCGGAATCAAACGCCTGCATACGCTAGAACTATAAAGCAGAATATAAAAAGCAGCAGTCTTCAATCTTAGTATCATATAAAGAGTGCATCCCCAAAACAGAACGGAATCATCAAATAGTCTGCATTCACGACCAACTGATAGCATAGTTCTTATTCTTATTAGCATAGTTCAAGCTGAGAGAGTTCATAGCTACTCCAGTCTTAACTTCACGACCACATCACGCTTTCTTTCCTGCTGTCTTGTCCACTCGACTTCCTGCTTGTTCAGGGCTTTCATTCGAAGGCCCACTGGTTCTCCCTCCTCACTTCCTCCTCTTCCTCAGGGGTGAAGTCGTTCTCGATGTTGAAGGTCTTGCGGATCTCCTCAGGTGTCTTCCCCTTGATCATTTCAGCCACGTTTTGGCAGGTCAGATCCAGCAGTCCCTCGATTTGGAGGAAGTTCGCAGCCTGTCAACGAGAACAGCAATAGGAATGGAGGGCATTTACTTTGTAGACCAATGATAAAAATCAGAATGGAGTAGCCGTATGATAATGAGAGCAAGAGTTCATAAGTGTGTAGTATACACAGTATCAAGATATAGATCTCCAGGAAAAAGTTGCATGCTAATGGACATTCAACAAGTTTAGAAGTTTTACTTGATCCTTAATTTACACATCTATTGAGCACAATTACCTCAGGTTAGCTTTCTCTTATTTGAGAAGAGAACATGCATATATAGCAATAGGGTACTAGTATCCAGATAAGGATTGAATTGAATACTCCCAATTCAATGCAGAAAGATTATTCACAGCTACAAATGGATAATCAAGACATAACAATGGTTTTTGTACAAATGTTAAGAAATTGCTAAATATCAACTAAAAGTACAGGGCAGATTATCAAAAATAACAATACTTAACAACTATCAAAATGTGAGCCTAGCAAACTATACATAGGACAATGCATCAAGTAAAAAAATATGCACGCTGAATCGAGAAACATCAAAGCAGATTGAAACCACCTAAACAATGTGAGCCAAGAAACTACAACACCAAAAGCAATGTACTCCTAAATATCAATTTATCTCAACGAGCAACCAGCAATCAGATAATCACCCTTCAACAAACAGATGCACACAGCCACACAACCACAAAACATGCAGAGTTTAACACTTACCACACAATTCATATAGATAAAGCACACAGTTTATATAGATGAAGCAGATTAAGAGGATGGAAAGCACACGCGGTATATCCTCACCAGGATGATGTCAAAGAGCGTGGACTGGTCGACCTGGACGAACTCGGAGTCAAAGTTCTTGAGCTCGGCCTCGATGGCCTTGGTGGCCCTGTCGGCAGGCTCCGCGGCGTTGGCAGTCCCATCGGCCATGGACAATCGGCGACGCACCTCAACGTGCTTGCGGCAGTACTCGATTACCTTGGAGAGGACCTTGGCGGAGACGTTGGGGAGCGGGATCCCGTTGGCGGTGCAATTGTCCTCGATCATGTGCCTGATGGTCTGCGACTCCATCGCCACCTCCTCCGACACCTCAAACACCTCGCCCTCGCAGCTACGGAGAACGATCATGTTAGTCTCATCCACCGCCGCCACCGCCATCGCCGTCGATCGAAAGGTGGTTGTGCGATGGTAGTGCTACTAAACAATCCTAGGAACGAAAGCGATGGGAAAGAATGTGATGTTGGGGGAGCGGTTTTATGCGCGGAAGGGGAAGAGTCTAGAATTGGCATTACGTGTAAAATAGACAGTTTCCGTCTAAAATGGAATGGTTATGGATAGGATAATTTTAGATTTAGATTTAGATTTAGATTTAGATATAGATACAAATATAGATATGATATCATTGTGGTGGGAAAGAATGCGATGTTGGGGGGAGCGGTTTTATGCGCGGAAGGGGAAGAGTATGGAATCGGCATTACGTGTAAAACCGATAGGATAATTTCCATCTAAAATGGAATGGTTATAGATCGTATAATTTTAGATTTAGATTTAGATATATATATAGATACAGATACAGATACATATACAAATATAAATATAGATATGATATCATTAAGATGGGAATAAATGTGATATTGGGGGAGCGATTTTATGCGAGGAAGAGTCTGGAATCAACATTACGTGTAAAACCAATCAGATAGTTTCTGTCTAAAATGGAATGATTATAGATCGGATAAGTTTAGATACAGATAGATATATTTTTTAGATACAGATAATATTTTTTTAGATACAGATATAGATATAGATATGATATTATTAGTATCTGACGTATACAGATTTAGATAATCTAGAAAACTCATATTCATATTATCGGATTAAAAGGCACATTGGGCTCAATTTTTGGAGACGGTCTGATTGCTTCAAGATTCGTGCTCCACTGTAGTCTCCACTCTCCAGCCAGTTGGCCAGTTGGCGCACTAGCGTCCTAAGCTCACCTCGCTACTTCTCATCGCTGCCTTGCCCTGTTGCCTCAAGCCACTACCCCATCGCCACCACCCTATGTTGCCGCCTCATGCGATGGAGAAGTGGAAGCACAAAGAAGGAAAGAGAAAGGAAGAAAAGGAAAGGAAGAAAGAGAAAGGAGAGAAGAAAGAAAATATAAAAGAGAAATTTTAGAAGTTGAGAGATTTCTAAGGTTGAAAATCCAATATTTTCTTCGGGATTTCAAAAAGAAGAGGATATTTTGAAAGATTTTGGAATTTAAGAAAATTCTTAATTTTTGAATGATTTTATCCCTTTTTTTGGATTGTTTCCTGTAAGAATGGACTTATCTTGTTTTTTGTTTGGTTTGAGGATGGAATGGTTCTACCGAAGAGGACCGCAAGTGGCTCTAAATTGGGCTAGATCGATGCATCCAACTGTCGCTGGAGAGTGTGGCTCGTTGTGTGGTTCTCTTGGAAGGCTAGCTTCGATTGTCGTGGATGCGATGTCGCATGCCGTGCAGCCACTTGGCCAGCCCCCTCTCGTGCATCGGTGGATTACTTGTCGCCGCTCAACTTAGGTCCCCTGCCATGCCTCGTCGCTCTATAGATGGAACTTGTGCCTCCACTGCCCACGGTATAGGAACAGCCCCCCCACTACAGCAACCATTGATGAGGGGAAAAGGCTGGTGATGGAGATGTTGACACATCGAACATTAACGTAGAAGATGACGAGGAAGAAAGAGGGCAAGAAGGGTTGGGTGGTAATGTTAGTGTCGCCGTCACTCTTCTACGCCATTGTGCCACACAGCCGCACGAGTGCAAGCATGAGCACGAGGAAACAAAATAATTTTATTTGGTTTTTTGATGATGGAGCCATTCTGAATCATAGGGGAATATCCCCTAAACTGGGATGACTCCATCCCCACTTCCAACTAAATAGGGAGTGGGGATGGAGCATGAGGAAACAAAATAATTTTGTTCGGTTTTTTGATGATGGAGCCATTCTGAATCATAGGGGAATATCCCCTAAACTGGGATGACTCCATCCCCACTCCCAACTAAATAGGGAGCAAGGTGGGATGGAACAGTTTTATGATTATTCCACCTCACTCTCCAACCAAACAGACCATATGTGTACTATACAGATGATGGTTTACTCCTAGCAATATATGAAGAGATGAATGAACTTGCTGCAATCGAGTTTTTTAGGATTCTCTATGATATGCCTTCAAATTCATCTCAATTACTATGTCTCATATTATCATAACCCAAGCTCTAGATCAGACCTGGTCATGATCTTGAATTAATGGTGGATTTGGTTTATTATCCTATCAAAATTTTGCTACAGAAAAC
Source organism: Zizania latifolia (assembly GCA_000418225.1). Classification (NCBI taxonomy): domain Eukaryota; kingdom Viridiplantae; phylum Streptophyta; class Magnoliopsida; order Poales; family Poaceae; genus Zizania; species Zizania latifolia. The sequence continues at coordinate 633,683 of KE371994.1, forward strand.
CAAACACCCAACCAAAAAAATATCTGGTACCAAAACCTTGGTACTGCACACATATTTGTCTTTTATTG
>KE371994.1:634414-653762 GCA_000418225.1 Zizania latifolia
GGAAGGGGAAGAGTCTAGAATCAGCATTACGTGTAAAACGGATAGTTTCCGTCTAAAATGGAACAGTTATAGATGGGAAATAATGCGATATTGGGGGAGCGCTTTAGTTATAGATAGGATACTTGGTTGGTATTACAATTCAAGTCCAAGTGACATTTTGCTTCGGTAATATTTATTACCGATGATAGTTTATTGATGATTTATCATTTGCTACATGATGGAATTTATCTCAAGGTGGAGTTTGTTGAAGTTTGATCGAAATTATAGTTGGACTTGGGCCCATGTACTAGAGTAGTGTCGTTATCAAACACATGTCATTTTGTTCCTATATATATATATATATATCTTATATGCAGCGTGGGGGAATTGGCTCATTGTAATCCCTTGCTTTTGTACTCCTCTAATGATATTAGATTTTGCCTTTGCCATTCAGGCGCCCATAGTTTTTTCTCGCAAGGGTTTTCCACATAAAAATTCATGTGTCACTCTTTCATGTGATTGCTTTTCTAACAAACATCACTAGGCAAGACACCACACTACTCCCCAACTCCATTCTAACCATAGAAGATAATGAGTGTATTTGGTTCAAAAGCAAGATGGGATCGAACACTCCTATTTTTCTATTGAATGGTTTTATCCTTTTTTTGAGGATTGTTTGCTGTAAGAATAGACTCATCTTTTTTTTGTTTGGTTTGAGGATAGAATGGTTCCACCTAAGAGGATCGCCAGTAGCTCCAAATCGGGCCGGATCGCCGCATCCAACCACTGTTGGAGAACGTGGCTCGCTAGTGTGATTCTCTTGGAAGCTAGCTTTGAATGTCATGGATGTGCCGCCGCATGCTGTGCAGCCACTTGGCCAGCCCCCACTCTTGCATTGGTGGATTCTCCATCGGCGCTCAACTCGGATCCCTTGCCATGCCCTGTCGTTTCAAAGATGGAACCCGTGCCTTCGCTGCCCATGCTATAGGAATAGCCCTTGCTACAACAACCATCGACGAGGGGAAAAGGCCGGTGATGGAGAGACATTGACACATCGAGTGTTGACGTAGAAGATGACGAGGAAGGGAGAGGGCAAGAAGGGCTGGGTGGTAATGCTAGTGCCGTCGCCGCTCCTCCACGCTGTCGTGCCGCACATCTGCACGAGTGTGAGCACAAGCACGAGGAAACAAAACAATTGCGTTCATTTTTTCATGATGGAACCATCCTGAATCATAAGGGGATATTCCCTAAACTAGAATGCCTTCATCTCCTCATTCCCAACCAAACAGAGAGCAATGTGGGATGGAATAATTTTATCCCACCTTGCCACCCAACCAAACAGACCATATGTGTACTACACAGATGATGGTTTACACCTAGCAATCTGAAGAGAAGAATGAACTCATTGCAATCGAGTTTTTTAGGTTTCTCTATGATGTGCCTTCAAATTTGTCTCAATTACTCTGTCTCATATTATCATCTGTTATTGAACCCAAGCTCTAGATCAGGTCTGGTCATGATCTTGGACTAATGGTTGATTTGGTTTATTATCCTATCAAAATTTTGCTATAGCAAACCAAACACCCAACCAAAAAATATTTGCTAACAAAATCTTGGTACTGCACACATATTTGTCTTTTATTGGCATTAAATCAAACCCTTTTTTATAGTCTATCGTATCAAAATTTGGTAGTACTTTACCAAAACTTGCTCAATACTACTACCAAATTTTTGTAGTACAAAACCAAACTGGCCATAGAAGTCCATGAACTTGAATTAGTTTTCACAATGGTGAATTAAATGTGAGCCAAAATAGGTTGGCCGAGTGCATGCTAGGTATGCCCTTAATCCCCATTCAATATAGCTGCTCGGTTGAGCTGATCGCTGGATTATGGTGACACATTTTTCAAACACCTTAAACTATTACGGCTACTAAGTGCAGTATAATCTCGTGTTTGGTTAAATGGAATGGATCTATCCTAATTTTTTATTTGGTTGGAGAGATTGATGGAGAGGGATAGATGCCAATTATAACACCGTTAGCAACATTAATAAGTGGGGCCCACTGTCATCCTCTGCCCCTTCTCCTCCCCGCCCTGTACCTTCTCCCCGCCGCTCCCTGTCCCTCATCCAGTCATCGCCATTAGCACGAGAAGGGCGCTCTCACACTGGTGCAGCTGCGCGGTGCCACTGGTGCCGGCGCTGAGGAGGGGGTGGAACATGAAAGCCTCATCGGCGTCGACGCAATCAACGGCGACACAGATCTGAAGGTCGAGAAGTAGTGGGACGGTCGTCTCCTCCAACTTGGCTGTGAGCACAACGCAGGCGACGATGGTGAGGCGCGACATACAGGGCTGGTTGCCGAGCCACAGCGTGGCGCCGAGGAAGCACCGGTCGAGGTGGGCAACGACGAGTGTGACCATGAGAGCAGAGAAGCCCAGCCTCGCCGTGGCATGCAGAGCTCACTAGACCGCCACCTCCTAGCATGCGATGCCACCGTAATCGTCCTCGTCTACGAGCACGACATCCTCCTTCCCCCTGAATGCCTCGAACAGCTCCGACAGCTCGTCGTTAAGGGGAGTCGATGCCCCAACATCGCTCATCTCTGCTCCGGTCGCCCCTCCACCCAACGGTACAAAGTGGGACGCTCTCATCTGCTTGTCTTCTAAGGATGGCGCTATCCTACATCTAACAGAAATATTTTTTCTAGGACGTCCTCGTCCCACTTCATCCCAGAACCAAACAACCAAAAAACGAGCTCGCCTCATCCCGTCCCATCTCGTTCCACCAACCAAACACTACCCAAGAGGGTAGTGATGTTGTTTTCGAGCCTGGGGTCGTAAAAACTTGTGTGGCTACCAGTGTGAATTCATGAAAACTGACAGCCACTAGAGAATAGACACACCGCTATAACACCAAGTATATCAGACCCCAAGTCCCACCTGGAGCCCCAGTCCCAGTGAAGCATTACCTGCAACAAAGCAGAGCTGGGGAGCGTCGCCTAGTTCAGAACGAGCTCTGAACTTAAGGGCTAAGGCAACAACAGTACAGGTTTTCTCGGAAGTCGGAATCAAACACCTGCATACGCCAGAACTATAAAGCAGAATATAACCAGCAGAAGTCTTCAATCTTATCATATAAAGAGTGCATGAGTGCATCCCCAAAACAGAACGGAATCAGTAAATAGTCTGCATTCACGACCAACTAATAGCATAGTTCTTATTCTTATTAGCATAGTTCAAGCTGAGAGAGTTCATAGCTGCTCCAGTCTTAACTTCACGACCACATCACGCTTTCCTGCTGTCTTGTTCAGGGCTTTCAATCGAAGGCCCACTGGTTCTCCCTCCTCACTTCCTCCTCTTCCTCAGGGGTGAAGTCGTTCTCGATGTTCAAGGTCTTGCGGATCTCCTCAGGTGTCTTCCCCTTGATCATGTCAGCCACGGTCTGGCAGGTCAGATCCAGCAGTCCCTCGATGTGGAGGAAGTTCGCAGCCTGTCAACGAGAACAGCAACAGGAATGGAGGGCATTTACTTTGTAGACCAATGATAAAAATCAGAATGGAGTAGCCGCATGATAAGGAGAGCAAGAGTTAATAAATGTATAGTATACGCAACATCAAGATATAGATCTCCAGGAAAAAGTTACATGTTAATGGACATTCAACAAGTTATTTAGAAGTTTTACTTGATCCTTAATGTACACATCTATTCAGCACAATTCCCTCAGGTTAGCTTTCTCATACTTGAGAAGAGAACATGCATATATAGCAATAGGGTACTAGTATCCAGATAAGGATTGAATTGAAGACTCCTAATTCAATGCAGAAATATTATTCACAGCTACAAATGGATAATCAAGACATAATCAAGACATACCTAGGACAGTGAAGCAATCCAAGTAAAAAAAACATGCATGCTGAATCCAGAAACATCAAAAACATCAAAGCAGATTGAAACCACCAGAACAATGTGAGATCAGAAACTATACATAGGAAAGTGTAGCAACGTGCATATCAGTCAGATAAAAACCTTCAAGCACCATCTAATCAGCCACCACATGATATGAGTTAAATGATCCCAAAATCTGTCCTATCACCTCCTAATCAGGCCATTAGGCAACGACACCTGAAGATAAAGCACGACCACACAACCACAGAACATGCACAGTTTAACAATTACCATGCAATTCATATAGATAAAGCACACAATTTATATAGATGAAGCAGATTAAGAGGATGGAAGGCACGCGCGGTATATCCTCACTAGGATGATGTCGAAGAGCGTGGACTGGTCGACCTGGACGAACTCGGAGTCAAAGGTCTTAAGCTCAGCCTCGACGACCTTGGTGGCCCTGTCAGCGGGCTCTGTGGCGTTGGTAGCCCCATCAGCCATGGACAATCGGCGGCGTGCCTCAGCGTGCTTGCGGCAGTACTCGATTACCTTGGAGAGGACCTTGGCGGAGACGTTGGGGAGCGGGATCCCGGTGGCAATGCAATTGTCCTCAATCATGTGCCTGATGGTCTGCGACTCCATTGCCACCGCCTCCGACACCTCAAACACCTCACCCTCGCTGCTACGGAGCACGATCATGTTAGTCTCATCCACCGCCACCACCGCCATCACCGACACTCGCAAGGAGATGAAGCTATGGCGATAGTGCCACAGATACACAGGCACAGAAACGAAGGGGAAGGGATACGAATGCGGGGATGGGTATTGGTTTTGGGAGGGGAAGAGGCAGAGACTAGCATTACGATTAAGAGGGACAGATACAGTCTCAGACGGAAACGTAATCGTTTTAGATTTAGATTTAGATTTAGATTTCATTGTGATGGTGATGGATACGAATGCGGGGGTGGGGAGATTTATGCGCGGAGCGGGAGGGGTATAGAATCGGATTTACATGTAGAGTTAAACCGATAGGTTCATTCTCATATAGAATGGTACGGGTACATATAGTTTTATATATAGATACAGATATAGATATAGATATAGATATATATTCATGGAGATGTGGGGGGAGAGGTTTATGGACAGAAAGAGGCAGAGGCCGGCATTACCATTAAAAGTAATAGCAATCTGTTCGTTTACATTTAAACGGGTATAGATATAGATAGATTAAGTTTAGATACATATAGATTTTTTATATACAGATACAGATATAGATATTATTAGTATCTGACGTATACGGATTTAAATAATCCAGAAAACTCATATTCATACTATCGGATTAAAAGGCACATTAGGCTCAATTTTTAGAGACAGACTGATTGATTCAAGATTCGTGCTCCACTGTAGTCTCCACTCTCTAGCCTGTTGGCACACTAGCGTCCAAACCTCACCCCACTGCTTCTCATCGCCGCCTTTCCCTGCTGCCTCAGGCCACTGCCCCATCGCCACCACCCTGTGTCGCCGCCCCGTGCGATGGAGAAGTGGAAGCACGAAGAAGGAAAGAGAAAGGAAGAAAAGGAAAGGAAGAAAGAGAACGGAGAGAAGAAAGAAAATAGAAACGAGAAATTGTAGAAATTGAGAGATTTCTAAGGTTGAAAATCCAATATTTTCTTCGGGATTTCAAAAAGGAAGAGAATATTTTGAAAGATTTTGGAATTTAAGAAAAATCTTAATTTGAAGAACATTCTAGTTTAAAATGTCTTACTTTATATCTCTTCAAGACTGTAAGTAATAAAAGAACATCTGCATTCTTAACATGTATGTCGTACTTATAAAATAGAGAAAAGTAAGTTTATCATATTTGCTGCCTACATAGATGATTTTCTTGTTTAGATAAATATTCATAACCATATTCGATCTATATTCGTGTCTAATAGTATCCATTTTCTTATTCGTATCTAGGGTATCTGTTTTCAAATCCAAATCCAATAAAAATATAAAAATAAATATGATATCACTAATATCCATGCATATATGATCTGTTTTCATCCCTAATCAGAATATGTATAGTGGTGAGGAGGGCTTTTTAGGCCATAACCACCTCTATCCATTAGGGATGTCAATGGAGTTGTACCCAATGGTATATACTTGTACCTATTAGAATACATTTTATTTATTAAAAACATATTTCTATGTACGCGTACAATTTCGTACCCATGCACATGTTCATGTACAACAAGTATCCATAGGTTATCCACACCCGAGTATATATATAACAATATAAACATATTATATAGCATATCACAAATTTATAAATATATAACAAATGCAAATATATACAGTAACATAAGGAAAATAGGTGTCTTGTGGTACATATGGACTGTGTGATAGGTTAAATTATAGGTATATACCAAATATACATATACCCATGGATTTATGGGTTTTGGTGATATATATAGCTCCCACACTTATACCATAAACCTAATGGGTATGTATTTTTTATCCATTAATATACTAATGGGAGATGATTTTAGTCCATGCTCAAACCCTAACCGGGTAAAAACCCATTGGGTTTCGAGTCTCTGATACCCATTGCCATCCATACCATCGATCATAAAATAGGCATGGTTTCGACTTGTCATGTTCTCTTTGCTTTTCTAAATTGATTTTGATTTTAACCCAATTTTCTTTTTCAGCGGGAAGGGCACGAGATTCTGTCAATTGGTAAAAGGAAAAAAGAATTACAAACAAAAGCATTGGCCCATGTACAATGGTGTATATCTGTTGTCTAAAACTCTATAGCATGTAAGATCTTCTCTCTCTAGGATAGCATGTAAGGAAAAAGAGATGTCATCTATGATTTATTATAGATTTATTTTATAGTCGATTGTAATCATGTCTAAAGAGAGTAAGGAGAGAGAAAATGGTTGTATATTATCTTGTAGCCAACATAAAAGAAAATTACACATAGCAACTATCTTGACGGATATACATGCCTATAATACATGTATATGGATTGATGCCACGTGTTCTCCATAGTGTGTCATTGCGACCGCCTACCGCCTATCATTGTGTGTGATTGCCACCGCCTATCTATCTTGTGTCATTTTGCCAATGCCTATCACGTGTCACCTTACGTTAGCTTTGAATTCGTCGCTACCCTCTTTGCAAAAGATTCCTTCTTTTCTTTTCAAAACATTTGATATTTTACTTCTTTCTAACATTATTCCTACAAGTAATCCATGGTTTCCCTCGAAGGAGAAAATATAATGCCAAGAAGATGCGGTAGTGTGTGATGCGCGTAGGTGCCTGATCATCCGATAGGTTTGATTTGACGATGTGTGGACGTTAACATTTTGAGGCTGCCGATCAGCAGATCATCACCTTGCAATTCCTACACCTACACGTCCAGTCGTTATCAACCATGTTGTCATGTAGTATTCTATTCTCAGAGATATTTCTATGCGAACATAGGAACACATTCACCTGATGGTTAAGTTGACGTGCACGTGCACAAGTCATCGGTCCTTACATCCTTGGCTCATCTATCTAGCTGTGTAGCTGATATCCTGATAGATGTATTGTCTAAAATGCCCTTGGGTGAGTTGATGTCCTGATTATGGATTGATAGAAGAGACATCATGCTATAAATTTGTATTACTTAGTTCAAACATTCTAAAATTAGTATTAAAATTTCATGACAACAAGTATGACTCCAAATCTTGAATCCATCAAGCCGTTAGCTATAGAATCACAAAAGGCACACATGTCACCATCATCTAGTGTTGTTCCAATATAACCACCCTCCCGTGCTTGAATTAACATGTGGCATGTACTCTTCATCATCATCACACCTCTCAAAGAGACTGTCACTCAAAGCACTGTCTCAAATAAAATTATGAAGCGTCATACAAATAATGATGATTTTCTTTTCCCTCTCAAGCAGCCATGCAGCAAATTATAATAGCACACTATACAGATTTAACATGATATGCAGCGACACTATAGGGAATTGATATGCTACACAGTGTTACAAAAACATTGAATAATCGTCACCCAACAAAATTTGCAGAACCCCCAAATTTTACTGGAAACAAACCGCAATTGGTACTAAGGTAAGGCAAAGAGAAAAACTTCAATCTCCATAGACTGCTTCACAAGACTACATACAACAGTAACTGTGGTATAAATCAGAAACTAGTAAAATGCTCGTGCTTTGCAACGGAGCCTTATTCTTAATAGCAAAGACCTATTTAGAGCATGAAATTTACTCAAACGCGCTTAGTAATGTTGCAATGATAAGAAGCAACATGATATATTCTTGTCCAAAACAAATCATAGATAGAGATTTAATTATACATTAACATTAGCAGAGAGAGTAATGTTTAAGATCCCAAAGTAAAAGTATACCAATATTTATCATTTGTACCAACAATCTCAAGTGTTTGACAATCAATCAAGAAAACCCCTCTTAAATGGATAGCATAAATCAACATAAGAACTGGAATATCACTATGCTTGCAGTGAAATTTATAAGTTGGCCCCATTGTCCAATGCAAGGCAGGAACAATAACTTCAAAAGTAGACTTTTTTGATAAATCTCCTATTTGATTTCAGATCTCAACAATTCCATATACAAAACTACTTCAGATCATTAATATATGATGTTTTTAACACTATCGTATATTAATGACTGGAAGGAGTAACAATTATCAGTTCCATGCACCACGTAGATATACAGTATACTCACCGCAGGCCAATTAAGAGCAGAAACTGATATTGCTGAGTTGAAATCAGGTCCAATAGGCATATGGATACTCTGCTCACATACATCCTTCGAAGTGTAAAGAAAAGGCAGATTACTTGATAAAGCTTTTCAGCCTGCAAAGAGCAAAAGTGGTTGACATTAATTTTCACAACAATAGTGCAAGTGAAATATCAGTAAAACAGACATACAGCACAATCTAACACCACACCAGGGAAGTTTGCTACAACATTATACAGGAAAGGACAGTGTTGTAAACTGCACTCTATAACATTTCGAACACCTTACCTTCTTGTCAACATGTTCAGAAATAATAACATGCTTGAGTTTGACATCCTTCCTCCTCTTCAAGGCTTCTTCCCTCTTTCTTTTCGCATTTTCATGTTCTTTCACCATCCAAGAAGGAAGTCCTTTTTTCTGTTGAATGTCAGTCCACTGGCCCCAACCAGGAATAAGAGCAGGTTTTTCAGGTTCAGGATTCTCTTCATTTAAAATTTCCATCTTGTCCTTCTCAAACTCAGCCTCAACATCATCACCAGCAAAAGCCTGACGTATAAGATCAGCTTGCGATGGAATTTTATAATTTTCCTTTGTATCAGAGATGGTCAATAAACCCTCAACCATATCTTCCTCGGAATCTGAATCAGAGTTGTGATCCAGTTGCTACCAGAAAACAACAGAACAAAAGGAAAGAAATGAGTGACATTTATAAACTGAATCTACATATTCATGTTTTGATATACCACAACTGACACAATATACTACATATTCAAATACACAAAATATATCACTGGCATGCACACAGGAAAAGTAGGGCGTCAGGAATGGCATATAGATACAGAGAGGAAAACCAACCAGATACTGGAAAACATCATTTCTTGCCACAAAATCAGTTTCACAGTTAAGCTCAACCACAGCTGCCATTTTCTCATCTTGTGCAATAGCTAGCAAGCCTTCAGCTGCCGTACGTAAAGACTTTTTGGCAGCAAGAACCACCCCTCTCTTCCTTAGGTCCTTCTGTGCAGCATCTGAAAGAAATCAACAAATTGCCAAAGGATTAATAGGTACAAAGAAGTATGCCAATCAAGTTATTCTAAATTTCTAATGCAATCAGAAAGCACTGACCAATATCCTAGTTGCAACTAACTAAGGAAGCCTTGACATCTTTGATTGGAACACTCGTCCTCTCCTGTAGCTGTATAATGAGATTCATTTGCTCCAACACAGGCACTTCAGAGCTGAATCTCCTAACAATTGCAGCACTTTGTTCACCATGGTTTCTCATCAGATGTGTCTGGAATGCAGAATAAGAGTATCCCTGAGCACAGCATGTTGTTGAGCGCGAAACAGAAGCCCAAATATGGGCTTTCTAGCACTTTGACTCCAGGCCATTATCAGAATGTTCTGCACCATGTATTATATGAAGAACTGTTAGTAAAATAAAATGATATATACACATAGCAGTAGAGACACATACAATTAGATTTAGACTGAAATAAACAAAAAATGGGTTCCAAACATTCCAACAGAGTAGTGGGAAACGCTAGAGTATTCCAATAGAACAATGGATGCACTTCGCAGCAATTTCTGGAAACGTTTGGTCTCTTGGACTGCTCACGGGAAAAAAGACTTAGAAGGAGCAAACCAGAACAAAGTGACTGGAATCAACCAGTCCAAGCAAGCTAGGCCCTACAGAGAAGACAAAACTGACCGGATAGACCTCCCCTCCATGCCGATCCACCGGAGGGGAGGACAAGGGGCCAGATGAGCTCGCCGAGGTTGTTGTATGCGAGTTCGCTCACCGGTGGCTTGGGGAGGCGAGGAGTCCGATCAGAAGCAGCAAAGGAATATATCAGGAATATATCGGTGGTGGCCGTGTCCGGCGAGCCGTATAACATCATGCCCATCGACGACCTCCTGGACAAGCACCCGTCGCTGCGCTTCCCGAAGGTGAGGGTGGCGTGGGAGGGAGCTGTGGCCACGCCAGCCACACAGGAGGGAGAGAGGAGGCACGCGCGTGCAGGAGGTTGCGGTGACAGCGGGGAAAACCACCCGAGGGGAGGGAGAGAGGAGGGGAGGGTGCCGGCATGGCGACGTGGGTGCCGACGGTTGCGCTGCGCAGGACGAAACTCACGAAGGGTGCTGCGCGCGTGGGAAGAGCGCTGCGAGCGGACGGACGAAACTGGCGTTGTTATATTAGTAGAGATAGAGATATGATGCAAGACTGTATGTCCAGAAATCCAAAACGGGGAGAAGATTGTTTTTTGCCTCACATAATCAGCAATCAATTAGCAGCAGGATCATTTTGATCAACAGAGGTAGTATACTTTACATATATTTCATTGAATGGTGATAAAACCGGACCTTAATGAATATGGACCAACTAAACATCCACCTGAAATTCAACCAATCAGTCCAATCTTTTACACATACCAGGTAACTGATTACACATCTTGTGCTCCCCACATAAGTTCCTAGATTGGCTCAAGTATATTGGTAGAGATAAGGAAGAAGATTGCACAGATACGGGAAAGGGAAAGTGGAAACAAGTCAGGTCATCTTCTCCCACCAAATGTGAGTAATGGAGAAGTTTAGTTCTTATGATCCAGATGCTCTTATCACTGGGCCATTATTATCTGGCCTTTTGTTTTGTTCCTCAAAAAGTTGTGGCCGCTATTAGTACAAGGCAAAGGGAATCTTCCAGACCTACAAGAGAAATCAAGGAGAGAGAGCACGTGATAGCGGTTTCTCACCAGAGACGATGCGGAAGAAGCGGCAGGACCCCGGCGCAGCTTCTCGGTGCAGGCGGTGGCGACGGAAGTCGGCGGCGATCTCAGGCCGCCAGGAGGGGGAGAGGGAGAGGGAGGCGGCAGCCAAGGTAGGGGAAGGAGGAGGGAAGGGCCAGCGGCAGTTTGCGGCCGAGGTATCAGCAGGGAAGGAACGCAGGGAGGTGGGTTTTCTCTATTTACCGCTCCCTCCGTCCCATAAAATATAGCAAATCAAATAAAATATTTTATATTATAATAGATTTAGATATTACTGTTTAAATTCGTTGTACTATAAAATATCTCATTTAATTTAATTTAGATTGCTATAATATAAGACAGAGGAAGTAGTTAAATAACTTTAACTAATATATAAGAAGCTCAGTTACTATAGCTAGTAGATTTTTAGATTCTCACAAGCCGATTCAATTGTTATGTAGACGACTACATTTTGAGATAATGAAATTGTTATGTTAGAGTTTTTTTAAGCTTTTGATAGTTGTTGATACTCATAAAATATCTAGCTCCCTAAATAGTTTAGAATTTTTCATGTGCTGATGTTCTATCATTTAATAAAAAAACTGTAAATATCATATCGAATATTTTTTATTATTGTATCACAAATTTTACTTACATTCCTACGTTTTGACCTTTTTCATAGTTTTTTTTTCTGTTTTTCTTCATTTTCTAATTTTACTTATTTTCCTACGTTTTGACCTTTTTCATATATTTTTTCTGTTTTTTCTTCATTTTCTATGATTTTTTCTGTTTTTCTGTATTTTTTAAGCCGATTACAAACACCAAACCGTAACCAGCGGTTACCATAACCAGTTGATTCAAAAATTTAAATCAAAATTTTGGATTTTAAAATTTGACCGGTTTGAACTGGTAAACAGCAATCCGGCTGGAACCAGTTACCGGACCCAACCCCAGCTCGGTTCGGTAACCCTCGATCAAGGTAATCATACCTCGCAGATGCAGACTATCCGTAGTGCGTAAATGATAAGTGCTTATTTCCTTTCTGCACGAGACATGAGCAGAGTCCTGTTACAATTAGCCAGTCAGGAATCAAGATCTCCCGGCATTCAGTTCTCCTGCCCCTGATCAAATAGCATCAGAGCACTCGGTCTCACTTCTAAGAAAGCACAAGATGGGTTATCAATCATTTCTCAAGGTCCAAACCGTCCCAGCAAAGTAGAGATCAATAAGCTGCTTCAACCCAGTTCTAGATTATGGCTACAATAGAGTTCTAGAATAAACACCTAGTTGCAACAAAAAATTTCCTTCCACAACTTCAATAGCTTAAAATGTCATAGCGTCGTAAAACGGCCAATTATATAGTCATATGCCATTAAGCCAACTCTCCACAGAAAAATCAAGTGCTGCACCGGGGCAGTAGTAGTTTAATCTCTTAACAGTTGACTCATCAGTGCAACCAATTCAGGTTTATTTTGCTTCAACAAGCTTGTCGATGAGCTCAGCAGCATCTTCCACTGTCCCAATTGACTGTGCGCTCGATTCCTCCACGGTGATCTTGAAGGCCTCTTCAAGACCCATAACAATCTCAACCTACAAACAGATTTACATAAAGTTTTGATCGCTCAGAAATAGGAATACTACGATGAGACTTGTGAAAATGGTAGAAACATGAGCATGTGAGTATGACTATAGAAGCATTCATAAACTTCAGTCCAGGAGTACTGCCCCAATGAATAAACATAGAGAATCAAACATGTCCCAAAAAACCTCTTGTTACATGTAAAGGTAATTTCTCCATATAGAGTTTCAGGGGGCTTTGCTATGACAAGAAACAACCACAGATATTAATTGATACCCAATAACTGTCACGAAAACATTAAGCAATTTCAGGACATGTGTCAAGGGCGTCGGCACCTAGGGTAGGAGGCCCTTGACTGCGTAGATCGTAGCGGTAGGATAGGTTGGCGTAGGGTGGATGTCAAGGGCGTCGGCACCTAGGGTAGGAGGCCCTTGACTGCGTAGATCGTAGTGGTAGGATAGGTTGGCGTAGGGTGGATCCCCTTGCCAAGCTATGTTGGAGAACGAGGGAGACTCTAGAAAACGGGGGAGACTCTAGAGAACGGGGGAGACTTTAGAGAACTAAGGTAGGGTTTGTAGATTGATCTTTATTCCTTGCCTCCTAATTACACGTTATGGACCCCTTTATATAGAGCAGGGATCCCCTTTAATTCTAACCGACTCTAACTGTAATTGGAGAAGTAAACTATCAAGACTCTTAACTAACCCTAGACTCTATGCGCCATGGCCTGGCCCGGCTTGCTGCGCGTACTGTTCACGTGAATAGTACCGCGCGGTACTGTTTGCCCATGGGCCTGGTGGCCCTGGCCCATGACAACATGTACATAGGCAAATGCTAATTTTACAAATAGCTAGAAACTAATTAAAAAACTCTAAATACCCTCAGTTGACTCACCGTATCCAATGAATCAGCACCAAGATCGGTGAACTTAGAGGCACCACTAACTTCAGTGCCTTCAGGAAGCACAAGCTGCTTCCTTACAATATCACAAACCTTGTCCACTGTTTCCTTCTTCGCCTGTTCAAACACAGATTTTGCAGCATCAAAATGACAGGAGTTAAATAAAGGAAGCAGAAGCTGTGATGTTTTTAATATTGTGGGAAAAAATTCACTTGCTTAAACTAAAACAGCATTAACAGATAAATGATGGTCAGAGAGTGTATTGCAACCACATTAGCAGTTCACTGATGTGAAAGCTAAGCCAAGCATTTAAAACAGATGATACCCTGAGCTAACTAGTTTTGCTTTGATTCCTCAAGAAAAATTACTGCAGTGTGCAGATAGAAATAGGCATTGGCATCAATCTAAATACACTGTTCATGTGACAGAATGCAACCAGTATCTCTTTTGATAGTAGCAGTGCAGCACAGACAGTAGAAACATGTTGACACCAGATAAAATAACCAGGATATGAAATACGACATAATAAATTCACAACACTATCATAACCACCATACAATGACTAATTATGTAAATAAAATCCATAGAATAATGGAACTTACAGCACAGAGAACTGCAAATTTTTGTGACACTGGATGCAAACGGAAGGCCACATTGTCCTTCCTTAAACCAGCAAAGGGGACTGGGCTGACATTGACTGCCTGTGAGCCACCAAACATAACTTCTCAAGACTGGCAAAAATTAAATGAACTAAGAAATAACACAACCCATTTCCACCATTGGCAGCAGAAACAAAGCTGGATTGCATAAATGAAACTAATAGCATGACAAGCAATACAAGTCCAAGCTTATTCTACCACAAAACAAACAGCTTGAGTATGACACACTATTAGTTTAAGACTTATAGCTGGTGAGGAATAAAGACAAGACATAAGGAGCAAATCCAGAAGTTAGTTTTCATTTTTCAAAGAAGTACATTGGCTACAATGAACCTTCACTTATCTTCAAAAGCTAACCAATTAATCCTTGTTTCAAACCGCAAACCAGGCCCCTGAATAATGAATAGAATTTTTGTCTTAAGCAAATTCCAACAGGGTAAGGTCTTTACTTCAAATTATATTATAAAAAGCTTGCTGGGCATCACATTTTGCCCTTATTTTAGAAGTCCAATTAAGTGCTAAGTCCAGTTAAGCACTTACATGTTCAATGTAGGTCGATTAAATATCAACCATAAAAGATATATTCACGCACTTAAATTTTTATGTGAAGCATTGATTTGTTGTGTAACCTGTTGCAAAAATTAGAATGCAACTGACTGTAAATTTTCTTGCATTTAAAATTGGTCAAATCAAGTGATCCCCTCACTATACTGTTTTCTTGTATTCTTGGCATGTTACTGCACATGGTTCTGACATGCACCATAAAGCAGGCACAATCACTGCACTCCCCATGTATCAATGCCTAGTGAGCAGTATGCTTATGTTAGCACGAAGCCTTGCACCAACAAGTAGTCATCTTGAATGCATAATTTGCTTTGTGAGATAAGCATCCCATATAATGCAATTTGTATGTTCATTTTTTATAGTGTGAACTAGCGACAAATATGAAGTTAGCACCACATATGAAATAGGGTGCAACTTCAGGCCGGACGTCCTAAGCTATGCAATACTCCAGATGCTGCCTCCCGCCGTTGGATAGCGCGCCTCCCATATCCACCGTTTGCTTCGATACGTCTACCGCACCGTTCGATTGAGTACTTCATGCATCCAACCGTCAAAACAAAAAACGTTTCACTGAAGCGTCGCTGAAGCATTGAATCCTTCCCCAACCTCCGACAGAAACGATGAAAGCTGCCCTGGCAACAGGCGACTGCCAACAACGACGGTAATCTAGCGTTTAAGCAGAGCTCCCAGTGAACAGCAGCCACCTAGCGATGCCGTCTACAAATCTCCACCAAAAATATCGCATTTATTCCACAAAATCGAAGATCAAATCGCTCGTAACATTTATCCAAATCTAGCCCTTGTTCCTCTAACCACAGAGCTCCCATTGCAATACCATGCCCCAATAATTTCATCCAACGTGATCTACAATCGCCTCCCTGCACTCCCAGATGAACCTCTTAGCATTGGTAATATTGAATCTAGTTAAAACGATATCAATGTGAGTTCTTAAAAATCCCTTAAATTGCTTATGTTTCACTGTAATATCCTGTTTCATAAACAATATAATTTTGAATCCTTACTAGTTGTAACATATCTGCTAAAATCAAACACCAATTCTTATTTTGAAAATTTTACAGTTTTTGTAATGTAGCATATTGAACTATATGAATAAGTTAATCTTTTTCTATTGATTTATTATACCAAGCAATATCTATGACTTATGAGGATGAAATGTTAATTGTCTTTTAACATTAAAATAAACTTTCAATACTGTATGAATAAGTTAATCTTTTTCTGTTGATCTACATATTTACATTTGACAAGTAATTCTCATATTTCACATAATTGAAAACTTATTTTAATGTTAAAAAATAATTAGCATTTTATTTTCATAAGTCATAGACATTATTTAGTATAACAGATAAAAAAAATCAACTTATCTACATAATTCAACATGCTACATCATAAAAACTGTAAAAAAATTTCAAAGAAACATTGATATCTGATTTCAACAGATATGTTACGAACAGAAAGAATTCAAAAGTGTATTATTTATAAAATAGGATATTACAGTAAAACATAAGTAATTTAAGAGTTTTTAGACACTCACATTGATATCGTTTTGAATAGATCTAATATCACCACTGCTAGGGGTTCTTCATCTACGAGTATAAGAAGACGATTACAGATCACATTAGATGAAATTGCTAAGACACGGTGTTGCAATGGGAGCTCTGTGGTTGGAGGAAAATGGCTAGATTTTGATAAATGTTACCAACAATTTGACGTTCAATTTTACGAAATAGATACGACATTTTTGATAGAAATTTATAGACAGTGTCGCTAGGTGGCTATTGTTCATCGGGAGCTCTGCTTCAGCGCTGGATTACCGCCGCCGTTGACAGTCGCCTGCCACCGAGGCATTCTGCATCGTTTCTGTCGGAGCGGAGATTGAGAAGGATTCAATGCTTCAGCGACACTTCTGTGAAACGTTTTCTGTTTTGATAGCTGGATGCACGAAATACTCAATCAAACAGTGCGATCGCCATATCGAAGCAGACGGTGGATATGAGAGCCACGTTATCCAAAGGCGGGAGGCAGCGTCCGAAGTATTGCATAGCTTCAGATGTCCAACCTATAGTCGCACCCAAAATATACCGTCTTTGGGCCATGGGATTGTTGGATACCATAGCCAATAGACTCCAAAGACACAAAACCCCAACTCCACGCAATGCGAGAGGTGAGACACATCATCCGATCACCCGGAAACAAGTCTACTGACGTTTCTGCATGTCCACCGTTATACACCACTACATTAAAAGTCTAGAACGCCAGAAACCACGCTATCAATCCAGAGAAAACTTACCGACTATCATCATAAAACGCAGATCTGCCGAGATCTACCTCACAGACGATTCGGCCGCCACAAAAGCCAGGCACCAAAACGGTGACCTAAGGACGAACAACCAAGCCCGAGCATATCAACACCACCAGAGCGCGCAACCATACACAGCGATCCCCAAAAGGCCAAAACCCCTCCGGCTTAAACCCTAGCGGGACTCTGCAGCGCGGATCGGACGACGCGAGGGAGGATCCGTTCCAATACCTTGACGGGCCTCGCGAAGGAGACGACAGATCCGGCGATGGCGGCCATTGGGACGTCGGCGGCGGGCGGGCGGGGAGCAGAGCAGCAGTGCAGCGCGGGTGATCTCAAATCGGGGAGAACGAGAGAGGAGTAATGGGCCGGTGGGCAGGGGAGGCAGCGAGCCTACTTATAGCGTGGGGGGGGACCGCGGAGCGGAGGCGGAGCTGGGCATCGGGCGTATCGACGGCGGGGGCGGAGGTCACAAGGCCAAGCACGTGACGGCGCCCACAGGTTCGGTCCGGGCTCGTTGGGTCCGTGGGCCCCACCTGCCAGCCGGTCGAGACTGGACTGCTCCGCTCGGCGATTTTTTTCCTTAAACGTAGCTCGTCGATAATGTAGTGGATCGTGCGTGCCGCCGTGCGCACGGCGGCACAGAGTGTGAAAATGGCTACCATCGTCACCTACTAAATTCGAAAATTCTAGCAAGTATGAATATAGCAACAAATATTACATGTACACTTGATTTCTATAATTTATATACTCTAATTCCTATAATTTATATGCTCTAAATAGCTTATAAACAGCTAAGGAGGCATCCCACTATATAAGCTATCTAGTCATTTATATTTGATGTGATATCACGTCTGTAAGGTTATACATGTCCTTAGTAACTTGTTTATTTCAATTAGTGTGTGTATTATTTAACTAAATAATATCAATCAATCAATTTGTCTGAACATTGAACATTGGAGATAACAGGGAAATAAGTTATTTCTACATGCTACTAATATGTTTTAGAAATGCTAAAAATAATGTTTTTATAGACAGAAGAGGTTATCATTTAAATGGTAAATCACAATACAATAACAAATATAGAAAAAAATAAGAATGGCATACCATTGGCAAATCAATAGTATACCACATGTGTCCTTATAGTTATTATTATTATAGTTATAGTTGAAAACCAATTGCTAAATTGTCACCTAATTCTATTGACAAAATCCATATCAGCAAACTAATTATCAACTGCTATTGTTTTTACAGTTTCTAATTTACAATTAATTGTCCATTACAATGTTATTATTATTAAAAAATTCTAATCCACTGGTATGCTGGTATGCGATCGACCGAAAATTGTTGACATTTAGATAAACCTTATGACCTATGGTGCAAAGAGGTCACATTCAGAATTAACAAAACTGGTTATAACTATTAAATTAGATCAGTAATAATAAAAATGAGATTAATTACTATAGTAAATGCACCTATCAACCGGTCTTGAAAACGCTGTTTGTAGCACTACAGGTGATAAATGGAGTAACTATACTGCTTCCGTTGGTCGACCGAAGTAATGAGCACATGGGATGCCATACACCCACACGATTTTATGAGATCAGTACTCTGTACCCCTGTAGTTATGTAGCCATGTACTTCCTGCTCACTAATAAATGGCGTTACGACAGCATTTATGTGTTTCCCTACCCTATATTTATCTCTAATAAAAAGAAAAGATTCGAGTGCTCCAATAATTTCTCTACAGTCTTCTCAATGAGTACTATCTCCAATTTACTTATATATTGATTTTCTTTAAATATAAGTCATTTTTATTATTTTTTCCTTCCATGTCATCTTATCAAATAAATGTCACATCTTTCAAAACTAAGCATTTCACCTTTTATGAATAAATAAGAGATAAAAAATTAAGTTAATTGTCGACGGGTGGTCGGACAATCCTCCTCGG
>KE371994.1:653901-667920 GCA_000418225.1 Zizania latifolia
CCTTGGGAGGGCACCTGACGAGCTTTCGGGGTCGCCGGGCAGGTTGCCGGGCGTGGCCCCGCCTGACCACCGGAGTGGCCAGGGTATTGCCTCCGGAGAGGGCCTGACTGGGAGCGCGTCGGCGCCGGGCGACGCCCCCTGCGACCGCTGGAGCGGTCGATGGTGACCCATGCATCGTCGTTCCTGGGGACGGCGGTGCGGGTGGTGTAGGTCACTTTTTGCCTGGCCTGTGGGGCCAAGCGCTTCGCCGGCGCGGACGCCGGGATGGTGACCTGGTGCTCCCCCGAGGCGGACTCAGAGAGCACAAGCTGACGGAAGTCGTCAGTTGCGAACACCAGACTCCCAAATATGAACCTGGAGCCGGTGGGGACCTCGAGAGCGTTGGTGAAGATGACGGCTATCGGCGTCGTTGGTTGAGGTAGCAGCGATCCCCTACCTGGCGCGCCAACTGTCGACGGGTGGTCGGACAATCCTCCTCGGGGGTGGTCCGAGGGGGTGATTTGTCCCCCACATTAATTTATTATTTCTAATGTATAAATTTAAAATTAACAATTTTTTTAAAGATATCATGTATTCTTTCTCCTCTCCCCAAAACAAGCTTATCAATGAATAGTCGGTACCATTTTATCACTCTAACCGGTATACATTAAGTGACAAACCATTTTGGTTTCAATACCAACTAATATCGGTCATTCCGGTCAATACCAATCCCATACCGACAAATATCGTCCTCATACCGGCCATTCTGGTCAATATCGTTTATACCCATCAAAATTGTATTTTGAATTTTTTTATATAAGTTTAAGTAAGTTATATATTATATTGTATTTGAGCTATACACTATATTTAAATATATCATATTTAATTATATTAATATATGTTTTAAATAAATTTATATTATTTTATTAGACCTCAAAACGGTATACCAGTTTGACTGGTAGCCTGGTACCAATATATTTTATTTCAAGAACCAAACCGAAATGAATCAGTAAGCTTTCCCCAGATACATGAGCGATCAACCCCTTCCCAATTCGGCCATTTTCCAGCCACGTGTTTGCCCCCCGGACCACACCTCACGCTGCTGAAGACGGCCTCGGTCATCGTCTCTCCCATTGGCCACGTGGAGAGGAAAGAGCGGGGGTCGCCGCCAGCCACCGGGGCTAGCATCGGAGCTTGGGGCCAGCAAGAGGGCTATCATGGAGGCCAACCGGAGGACGCGACGAGGGCTGGCCACAGCGACGAGGGTGATGTGGAGCGAGGACGGAGTGGAAGGGCAGCACATGGCGGGGAAGACGTGGGCCGGCGCGGGCTGGTGGAATGTGCTGCTCACCTTCGCACTCTACGCCATCCTCCTCATGTCTGAGGGACTCCATTCGCCCTAGCCCCTCGCCATGTCCAACTCCCTCCTGCACACTTGCCTCTAATGTGGTCTCTTTCCCAATGCGCTCCTGCTTGTGGACCGGCGTGTGACTGGATGCCGGCGAGGGGTGGGTTGTGCCCTGGATTGTGAGAGGGAGAGGGGTGGCGGCTGAGGCTGGGGGTGGAGGGAGGAGAGAGAAGGGAGATGGGAGGGGGCTAAGATTTGAGATTGATTTTTATACTTAATATAATTAGACGAACGAATATGGATATGAGTAAATTAGAAATAAATTTGACTCTAATATGATTTTTATCTACGGATAAAAAGCTAATCCGACACCTCCGCCGGGAGGAGCTCGGTCTACGCCAAAATTGCCTCGGCCGTTTCGGCTTTGAGTGCCGCTGTGGCATCTGGCCCGGCCCACCAAATCCTGAAATGGCCGAGATGTCTTCTCTTTTCTTGCCTGTCCTTGCTGCTGTCAGTGTCAGGTCATTGATCCAGGTCAACCTGACATAAGAATCACAACAAGATGCAAAAATTGGAAATATCAGTCACTAACGCACGAATAAGCGACTGGCTTCTTCTTCACTTCAGCATTGTTAGCAAGTGAACTTTTTCTACTGATCCTCTGGACACAAACAGAGAAAACAATCAGCCCATGTTTGTACTGATCCTCCGGAGTACTGATTGTTAACAAAAATATGACTGTAGATGTCAACCCTTTCAGAGTACAAAAACTGGACATGTCAAAATGACAAAATCTCCCACTGTCACCACCTACAATTGTTGCCACTCTATTTTCTATGCTATTATCTGCATTTCGTCGTACCAAATGCTCGTTTTTTATCACGTCATGGTCACCATGACTGAAAACGCTTCTCAGTTCACAGTTCCAGGTCAGACCGTTGTCAGTTGTCACATTTTTCGTGGTGAATAAGATGATGCAGAAAACAAATGAGAATACCAAGTCTTTGAGCTCATGATATGCAGATGTACCGATCGCTGTTGCATAATACAGTAACTATTTCTCCCTGTTGGAGCAAAACAAGAAAGTTTGGATATCGTGGTCGCTTTTAGCTGCCTTACAAAGTTCAACCGGCTTTCCCCTTCAGAAGAAATTTATCTGGAGAAACAAGGGGAAGCTCAGCAACTGACAGTGAAGTCCTGATTTTTTTCAGTGCAGTCGCCTCGAACAAAAGAGAGATTGTTTTTTCAAAGCAGTAATTGCTGTCACAAATAATCAAAACAGTGAAAAAGCACAACTAAATAGCTGTCAAACAAGTCAACATACACCCCAGGGCGCGGCGCATTTCAGTAATTACTCTGTACGGATGGACCATCTTGCCTGTTCAAGCTAGAAATGTAAAATTCCATCGACCAGAAAAACCTATGCCTGCACCCCACCCCAAAAAAAAAACAGACAATGAGAATGATATATCAATGGCCATAAGCCTTAAACGACATGAATGCAACAAAACACACCACAATCTCAGTTGGAAACTCACCAACCAAGTGCTGTTACAAAACAATATATTTAAAACCTGAGAAACAGACACCTTTTCAATATATTCATTTGCAAACCTGAAAGACAGGATTTGAATTAAACACAAGCCCTCTAACTAGTATCCTGATCATTCATCATATAATTCAAATTACATGAACCAGAGGAAGACAAATCAAGATGATGGTGATTTCATCGGTACCAGTAGCTTTCCTGGAAGGTGACTATATTGCATTCAACAGGCTAACTCTAGGATGAGGAGCAAACAAAAAATACAAGTCCCTTGTCTATAAGAATACACTCAAAGTCACAGGATATCTTAATACGGAAAAGAGAATTGATCAATGCCTATTCAATATTATACGATGAACACCCTGCTATGGCAACAGAAACATATTTTGATGGATTTGCTTACAGCTCTTGAACAGGGAGAAAGTACACAGACATGTTATACACTAATAAAATTATAAAAGATGACATATACTTATGCATGATCCTTGGGTAGCTCTAACCTATTTGAGTCAATTCCTACTTTACCATGTGCACTATAAGCTTGTGAATGAAAAGTAAAACCTACAGTAGTATTATGTTTGTAGTAGGACGAGACCACAAGACACAGACACAATGCAACAAGATAGGGAAAAAATGTCATGTTCATTTACCTGCAAACTAACAAGTTGAAGCTCCCTTGACATATCTTACAGCCTTACAGAAAGAACATTCTCAGATCTCCAGTTATCACTCTTTCACTATATTACAGCAATAAGATTAAGAGGTACATAATGAAATCAGGTAAGATAATGACATTACTATGATTAGCAATACTACCAACAAAATATAACAGCTCATGCAGTTTGGGGAAAAACATCACCAAATTGAGCTGCAAATCAGCTCCACAGTGTGTGAGTAGGCAGGAAATTTGAGCAGAGGATCATGCACATGGAAGGCATAACTTGCAAAGTCTATAACCATGTTTGCAGCCTAGCAAGTCAACACAACTGAAATCTACAAAGAGGGGCATCAAGCATTAAACTCACGACATTTAAGTTTCAACATCCATAAAGGATGCCAGGTTTCTGCACATCTTGAACTTAAAGTTAAGAAAATGGAATCTATCAAGCTTGATTACATTTCATATATAAGAGAAAAACAAATACTCAACTAGTGAGATAGTATAATTAATCAGCACATCAATGATACATCAGCCAATTCCATTCAATACCCAGTTTAGTGCTGCAACATCTTGAACGATCATACACGAAAGCTTGTACTATGTGTTCTTACCATTAGAAGGGCTACAGCGACATGACACATGAATGATAAATAGCTTACCAAATAACTAATCCTCATCATCTTCTTCAGAGCTTCCGACATCACTGCTGTACTCATCACTGCTAGAACTAATGTTAATGTCGAGATCAACATGTCGGACCTGTATTGTTTCTTGGGCCTTTGGCATTACTGCCGGAGCCACAACAGGCATCTGTGGCACACTTGGGCGTGCCTCCTCACCCTTGACACCAGCGAGAATGCCATCCGGCGGCAGCGTGATAGGGTCTCCAGGTTTCCATCCAGGCGGCGGCAGTGGAATATTGAGAGCCAGTTCCATACCTGGGCCGTTCGGCCATCCAGGCGGCACAGTGATTGGTAGCATATGCGGCCTCGGTGGCTCCTCTCGTGGTGGTGTAGGCTCAAAGAGCGGGGTGGCCTCTGTCTCTGCTGCCGTCTTCTCCTTCGATTCCAGGGATTTCTTGGGCGCTCCAACATCCAGATCTGCAAACTGATAGAGCTGCGACATCCTCATCTCGTTTTCCTGTGGGGCAGGCGGCAACGCCCCACGCAGAGGCAACCCAGCACCATGCTCAGGCGGCGCGAAGGTTGTGTAGCTTATGCGGTGCGCGTACGTCAGGACGTCGTTCAGGTTGAGACTGGAGTGGAGCGATGCGCCGAAATCGCCTTCTGACACCGGCTCGGCGACGTCCACCGCCGCGGCGCCGCGTGGGCGCTTAGGGTCGCGGCGATAGTCGGCGTAGTCGTCGACGACGCGGTCGAGCACTTGGTGGGCCTCGCGCAGCTTCTTTGCGAAGGCGAGGATCGAGGCGTCCTTAGCGCGCGCTTCACGGGCGAGGCGGGCGCGCGCGTCCTGCAGGTCGAGGGTCTCTTGCAGCTCGGCGACGGCCTCGAAGAGCTGCGTCTGGAGGGTGTTGAGCAGCGGCAACGCGTCCTTGGTGGAGGAGATCGGGGACGGGAGCACCGGCGTCGGCGAGGAGGACGACGAGGGGAGGAAAGTGGGGAGGGACCCCCGATACGCGGAGATCCAGGCGGCGCGGTTCGGCGAGAGCTCGAAGAGGTTGGAGGCAAGCGCAGAGATTAGGTGGAGGAGTGACTGAGCGCGCGGGAGAGGCGGCAAAAGGGGCAGCAGCGACGGCGAGGTGGTTAGGGTTGGGGCAGCCACGGCTGCGGCGCTAGGGTTGCCGTGCGGAGGCGAGGAGGTGGGGTTCACGGCACCCGGGTTGGTCGTGAGCGACGGCGACGAGGCCGTCAGCCCCAGCCGCGCCGGGGAGGGGTGGTGCGACTGCATCATCGCGCGGCGGCCACGGCGGCGGCTGATGAGCAAGAATCAGATACGACGAGTTCGACACGGCCGCACGCCCTCGCAAAGAAACTAATAGGCGTAATTTACTTTTAATGGGCCTTTGGGCCTAAACTTTTATGGCCTTGGGCCTTCCAACCTAAGCCCGTTAACTTTTCTATATTCTTAGAGCAAAACCTCCTTAATCATAATCAGTCCCATATATTCTTAAAAACCAATCAATATATAACAATATCTCTATAATGTCAGTTCTTATATTTTAAATAATATTATAGGATATTAGAAAGAGAGTTTCTATTTTTAAGAGAAATGAGAGGTGATTTAGGGAATCACTTAGGATACGGATCATTTAGAAATACTGCTGCATTGTAATTTTTTTAAAAATACCTAATTTTTTTTAGGAAACTGGATTTGTGCTACCTAATATTTGAAACATAATTCTTGTTTGCTATTCTTCTATTTTTCTTTACATTGTTACAGTAGTTGAGATTGTATCAGTTGTGTTTGTGGCACTTCAAACCCATGTGTTGATAAACAATAAGCATCTGGCTGATATGAATGGGGCCGGTGTCTGTTTTACCATTAAAAATGCATTACTTGTTGCACTGATTTTATTTCCTTCAGCTTACGTATTAGGCTATAGAACATCTTAATATTAAACATAGTTATTAAGACGGTGAGATGAGATGAGATGCTTGAGGGCTATATTATCTTTTAGCAAAAGGCATAACGCGAGTCGACGCCTTACAAAATAAAAAAAAAGAAAAATATAGAGTTAAAATTGCACTATCATATTTAAAATTCAATCTAATATCGCATTTAAAACACACTCTAACAACCTACCTATATAAAAGTTCAGTCCAACGACTCATGTAAAGATCATGTTCTTTTTCCTCTCTTAAAATCCTAACTCTAACCCACGTCTCTCTCCCCGTCGTCTCTCTCCACCACTTTAATTTATCATCATGGTGATGTCTTGATAACCATGATAATAATCGCTTTAAACGCTGGTACTTAAAATAATTGATTTTCGAGTTTTCCTCAGAAAAGTTATCAACTAATCAACTTGGTATACTGCCAAGGAGTTTATTATTTTTTGATATGCAAATGACATTTTTGTGTTGCACATTTACATCTGCAGGTTGAGTGGAATCCCAATCTGGAGACTGTGTTAGCATACTCTGCTACAGACAAAAGAGTGATGATATGGGACGTTAGTAGGTAAGCTGAGTCGACTAGGCTCTTACGATCGACTCTTATCTTTATTCTGTGAATTACCTTTGGGAGCTTTATCTTTATGAGTTCAGGTGATTTGCTACATTTTCCCCACCGTTCATCAAAGTAGAATCCTCGCTGTTTCTCATGGTTGGTGTGTTCCACACTTCCATTGGCATGATTGATAGATTCCTACACAACTGAACTGCTTTTGTTCATCGCCTTTCCTCCACTTTACCTGGTTCTCTCTGTCTTTTTGGAAAGAAGGCCTGGTCCTCAGTGTCTCGTGTCACCTTCAGGATGGGAGATGAGCAGGCAGAGGAAGATGCAAACGATGGTCCACAGGAGCTTGCTGTTCGTCCATGGAGGCCACACAGCCAAGATATCACAAGTGTCGTGGAACCCTAGTCAGAGATGGGCCGGTCATCGCCATCGTGGCAGAGGACTGAGGACAACATCCTTCAGAAGCTCAGACATGGGACATGGCAGAAGGCATCCACTGTGATGACAATTGTCTGCATGACCGATGGCTCGCTCGTGTGTCCCTCCACATAAGGACCTGTGCTACTTCCCTGTTCTGTGGAGGTCTCTGGATGTGCAATTAGCCTCTAGGCTGTCAGGAGTACTCCTACCTGTGTTTAATTGGCTCCCGTTTTCGTTTCGCATCTCCAAGAATTGATCATGTTTGAAAAAGGCGACGATTGTATTAATCTTGACACGTCTAATCATCTGTGCCTCCATTGACCTGGACACCAGGCTCAGGCAGTCAGACTGGTCTCCTTGCGACCTTGCCTCTCTGAATGAGCTCTTGGTCCTGTTCAATTGTTGTGCAGTGCTCATCAGAGCTCACGTACATATATGCATTACATGCTCTGATACTCACATGTTCTGTTTTGTGCAGTGGTGATCCATCCACACGACCACACCATTCCCCTGGAGGTCTCGATCAGATGGTTCAGATCATCAGGCCTCAGCGGTTTTCAGATCGTATACCGCTAGCAAGGTGAGCAGTAACATGGTAAACTGGACAAAATTTAAATTCGAAAATTTGAACCAAATAGTTCCCGTTCGATTTGGCTCGGTAACAGCTCAGTTTGGAGCGGTTACCGTGCAGTTTGGCATCACCGATTGTTGTGTCAAAAACTGGTTGTTTTTAAAAATTCAGAAAAATAGAAAAAATCATAGAAAATATAGAGAAATTTAGCAAAATATATAAAAATATATAGAATTATAAAGAAAATTTGCGATACAATAATAAAAATATTCTGTATAAAATTCATTGTTTTTTGGTTAAATTAAATGGTAGAGCATTAAAAATATTGTAATACCATTTAAAAAAATGAAAAAAACAAAAAAACATCTACAACAGAGCCTTTGAGCTGGGCCAAAAAAAAATTCATTTTTTTTAAAAATACCGAACTTATTTTGCTCATAACTTTAAAAAATTCAAATAGTTTTGAAAACAAATTTTACCATAAACCATCGTAAATCATATAGTTTTATAGGAATTTTTTATAATTTTTAAATTCAAATTTGAATTTTGAATCAAATCGGTCGGTTTATACTAAATATTTTATCATTGCATCATAAAATTTTGACATCATTCATTTTTCTAGATTTTTCCTAAATTGTTTTTTCTGATTTTTTTTCTATATTTCCTATGATTTTTTCCTGTTTTTCTATATTTTTTAAAACTGACCGGTTTTTGAAATAAACTAGTCAATTATTGTGGCTAAACGATCGATTACGACGTTAAACTGTCCAGTAATCGTTTCAAATTGAGTGGTTACTGAGCCAAACCGCTCGGTACCCAGTCGATTCAAAAGTATGAATTTTAAATTTAGTTTTTAAATTTTGTATGGTTTAGCCGTGTTAACCGGCCGTCCGGCGTGGACCGGTCAGCAGCACGGCCCGGTTTGGTATTGCTAGCCGATCCATGTTTGGAAACCCTGTTGCGGAGTAAGAGCATGCATGAACCCTCGGTCGTCTTCATCGTGGTTCCGGGGCTCCACTTCCACATCTCAATCATTCGTTGCCTCCTCCCTCCTGTCACGTTGCCGCGTGTACACTGTACGCAGAAAACACAGGGCCAAGGTCCCATCGCGCCAGCGCAGCGCCGTCGACGAGATGCGCCGGTTGGCCGGTTGCACACGTATGGCATTTTCTACGTGAAACCGAAACGTGCCCGCCAGGTGCGTGTCGTCCAGCTTAGGGCCCCCGTTGGTGGAAAGAAATCGTTTGCAGCCTGCCCGCAGATCGACGCCGCGTGGAGTCCAGCATGCATCGGACGATCCGTGTCGCAGCGCCCTCCGCTTTCCATCTGCTCGGCTCGCATCGCATCGACTCGACTCTCTCGCCAACGTTCTCCGCCTCTGTCGCTAGCCACGCCATGTCCGGCGTCGCGAGGTCGTGCCTCCTCGTCCCGCTTCTTCCCAGGATCTTCGCCAGCTCCTTCTCCACCGCCTCCCCCGTGGCAGGAGCGCAGGAGCAACCGCCACCGCCGCCACCTCGTTGTCCCCTTCCACGATGGATGCTATCTCGGAGTCCTCGTCGGCATTTTAATATTAAATTCGTTTATTTAAATATTTTAAGATTGTTTATCAAGATTTTAATATTAAATTTGTTTATTTAAACCCTCCAACTCAAACTTTTTAGTTTATTTAGAGAGTTGTATCATCTATTGTGGGGGATATACCCTCGATTAGCCCACAGGCTCTATTTTCGGTCATTGGGCCAGGCAAAGGGCCCATCGGGCCCGTCACACCAACCCTGCCTGAGCCAGCTGAAAGCAGCGTGGCGCATTAAATGCGACGCGATGGAAAGCGGTCGGAGGATCCAGGCGTGACAGGTGCACAGGACTGCCGGATGGCGTCAGACCGGGGGGCAGTTGGGGAGTAGGCAGCACGCTGCGTCCCATCGAGACGTGCTGCGTCCCATCGAGCCGTGCTACGTCCCGTCGGAGCGTGCTGTACGATAGGTTAGACCCAACGGGGATATAAATAGCAAGGGGTCCCAAGCAAGGGACCCCCACGACACAACACACAGACACAGAAGCAACAAGGGTTCAGAACATTGAGAAAGCACAATCCATTACGCACTTGAGCCCTAGCTCTTGTAATCCCTTCACTGTAACTGTCTTCCCGACTAGTAAAACACCCCACCAAACTCACAGTGGACGTAGGCTTATTACCCTATCGGGGGGCCGAACCACTCTAAATCTTCTTGTCTCTCGGCTAGTCCTATTCTCACAGGCTCGGCAACCATCGAGGTCTTGAGTGCAGCGCTTCCCTACAATATAAATCACCTCCACGGGCACCCCCCGAGGAGGGCTGCTCGACCACCCGTCGACATCTATCTTCTTCCCCTATTATAAAAGGGTCCATTTACGGTACGAGATAATAGTTAAAACTAATTTGGACCATTGATTAAAGAAAATGGGCTAACCAGCTGTAAATTGCCTTGATTATGGAAAGTAATCTGCATGCATATCGTCCGCACGAAAAGTTTATTCATTATATTTTTCTAGTGCATGCAATAATTAATCTGTTATCATGTGAAGAAAGGAATTAATTGTTATATGTACGTGGGTCCGCACATATTGAATGAAGGTTATATGAACTACGAGGTAATAGGTCACCGATTTTAAATCTAAACCGTTGAATCGTACAGGTTATACGGTCTACAAAATTTAAGGATACCATAAAAATTTTCTTATAAAATATAAACAATTCTAACATTTTGAAATTTTTACCAATATATAAACACCTTTAGAACTATTTATCCAATCAAACACTCCATTATTTTTTTATCATATCCTAACCACCCTTTCATCCTCAACTATCTACTTTGTTAGAATCTGAATCATATCTTCGCTAAAACCTCACTTACGGAGCTTAATATTTGATAAATAAACTATAAATTTTTATATTTTAAAACGGGAGAGAGACCAGGCGGGCGGGCGGCGTACGTGCGGGTGAAGAGAGAGATCTCGAAGGAGGAAGGCAGCCGGACGCTTTGCACGCCACTTGGCCCGGCCATGCAAGCAGCAAGCTGAAGCTAAGGCTGAGGCTGCAGCTCAGCTCTCAGCTTCTGCCCGTGTGGTCACCGTCGCGATCAAATCACGGCGCAGAGCCCGTACTCCCCTCCGTCCTCGCTCGCAGCCTGCAGGCCGGCCGGCCGGCCAGCCACGGGAGAGGCAGGCGAGATAGCTAGCAAATGACAAGCCATGTGTCGACGACGACGGCGCTTGCTTTTGGGAAACGTACGTGAGGTGCTATCTGCTGCTGGCTACCGATCGATACCGCCTATACATGAATAATCGATTGCTACGTACGTACTCCCAAGTCCTACCACGTACGGGGTGCAGTGCAGTTGAGTTAGACAGCAACAGGTCGAGTTGACGAGTTGTGTGCAGCGTTCGACAAAGGCAGCTAGCAAGTTGCAATGGTGGTGGTCAGTGGTGGAGCAGGATCTCTTCAACCTTAATTAGGACTCAAACCGATGCAGACGTTGGTCCGGCAGACAGTTTGGGTCGGCGTCGAGCAGGCGGTGACGACGGGCAGCGGCGGGGCTCAAATAGTTGGAGGCGGCACGGTTGAACGGTTCGACAAGGAGGTGGTGGCAGGCGTTAGTTGGGTGGGTGCCGGGTGGGCAACGAGTAGACGGCAACAACGAGCAGCAGTGAGGGTCGGGGAGGCGGAGGCGGCACAGTTTGGCCAAGGGGGCAGCGGCAGGCATTGGTTGGGCGCGCGCCCATGCGGGCACCAGGCATGGGACGACGACAAGAGACGGCCTAGTTCGGCCAGGGGCGACGACTGGCGCTGGTTGAGACAGGAGCTGATGACGAGCAGCAGTGGCCGGTGGGGTCGGGTAAGTGCGTTGGAATAGTCTCATTTAGCTGTGGGGGATTATTCTCTCGCCTTACAAGCTAGCTTTTGGGTATACACTGGAGGTTAGATCAATTTTTTTAAAGTGGGTCGACAAATGGTATCAATCAGGTCCATAATTTCTTGTGCCCACCGATAAATAGTATCAGAGTCGAGTTCACAATCTCCCGTGCCCATACAGTAGACCGTATGACCGGTCTGAGATTGCACTAAGTGGTGAGGGTCAGTGAACCGTGTGATGCGGTCAGTTCAAAAGACATCAATTGTAACGGGGCATTATTATAATAGTCCCACTGTCGGGTCCATGCAGTTGCTAGCACCGTTGTCGGTCGATGGACATGTGCCCAACACACCAGCTTGCGTGGGTGCTGATACCACCGTCTAATCGCCCATTTGGACGTGTGCAAAATGCCTGAGCATGCTCTGGAACAACATGCGAGGATTGATGTGTTGGTTCTACTTATATAGTGAGTACTAATGATGGGTGTCAAATTAAAACCGTCACTTTAATGTAAGGTTTGAGACATTGTCTGTGACTGATCTCCAGTGAAGTCCGTCACTCATGACGTCGAGCATTAGTGACAGGCATCCATTGCACCTATTACTAATGAGGAATGATATCATTAGTGGTGGGCCAAACCAAGACCGTCACTCCTCAGCATCATTAGTGATGGTCAAATAAATACCCGTCACTAATGATACCCTCCCTCATTAGTGATGGGTGTCCGTGAAAACCGTCATTAATGCTCAACTTTTAGTGATATGTGTAAACTAATCCATCACTAACAATTGTTAGTGTTGTGCATCTTTTATTTGTTACAAAAGCTTTAAAACTAAAGACAGTTTTTGTGGTAGTGTCTTTATAATCTTGCTTTTATTCAATACATGTAAATATGACATATGATTATAATACTATCAAGAGCTTAAACCTAACTAAATCTCTTATTCATTTCCACATTTTTACATTTAGGACCCTAGTATGCATAGAACTATTATTCACTGCTAATTACTGATAATCATGAAGAAACAACCCTCTCTTGAATGCAAAATTTGATAGTGTCTAATGTATTAGATTTATCATTGAAACTAGATCTTACATAAGAAGTGATGTCTTGCTCTTTTTCTTTCTCATTTAATATAGTGTTAAATCAGCCAAAATCCATATATGATAACATAATTAAATATAATTGAAGCACTGGGCCTGCCATTATCTTAAAAGCACAGAGTAAGCATACATTCAACAAGGAAAAAAGCATGCATACAGTGTGCTGTACCACCAATTGTCACTGATAAGTGGCCCCAACGGTCACGTGAAGATGCGCAGGTGTTGTTTAATCCGATGATCTGCCGCAGGAGAGGAAAAGCGTGGGCCCGCCGATCCGATCGGAGGCGCCCAGGTCCCAGGACGACTTGACCAGAGTGGGGTCCCACTCACTAGCCTACAGTGACCCGTTGGTCACTGAGGCACAGAGAACACATAAAATGACATAATCATGCACACGTGTCATGCTGACATTGGCCTGCAGAGGGTGCAGTAGAGCGGAAGTAAATTTTACGGACGTCGGCTTCATGCTCCTCGTGTGATGTGAGGAACTTTCTAGACTACCGTAGAAAGCTAGAGTACCCAGATTTAAAGATGTTTGAAGATAATTTGAAGATAGAGTACCCAGATTTATCGGCTAGGCTCTCTCCTGGTTGTACTGCCTTTTACCCCTTTTACCTGGAAAATTTTTTGTGGGGAATAATTATCAATCTCTTTACTACGACGTCTTTCTCTATATTGATGTTATATAAAGAACGTGACGATTCAACGGTATCCTCACTAACCTACGCCAGGCACATCGCCCCCATCGATCATGCCGTCCATCATCACCCTGCCACACTGGCTACTGGCAACCATGCCATTCTGCTCTTGCCTCTCCGGCCTCCCTAGCCACGCCGTACCACGTCGCTAGTCCCGCCCCCCACTCCCATAGGGCGCACCGCTCCCCGCCACCCCACATCGGCCACGCTCCATTTAATTCCGACCTCATTGCTCTATATCCTTGCTAGTCATTTGATCATCATGTTCTTTACGTAACATCAATCTGAAGAGGACCACGTACCATCAACGAAGAGGTCCCTCTACAATAGCGATTAAAGGCCGTCCTGTGTGCTCCTGCCGACCACACTGTTATTACATTATATCGATAGGACTCCACATAACCTAATTAAGAGAGATCCGTTTGTTAGTTATAGATCTCCAGGAGGAGAGGGGAACCAAGTCCCTCTCCTCCCCGCGCCCGCACCCGAGCCTGCGTGCGCGTCCTGGACACCAGCGCCCTGATCGGGGGCGTCCAACAGAATTCTATTGAGGGGCCCCCGTCGCGCGGCACACAATAAAAGAGGAGGCCGACAGCTCTCGATCGGTTGATGTTCGCATGCTAATAGCCTACCTCGAAATCCCTAATCGTGATCTGATCTT